>JAVHNF010057760.1:24690-44598 GCA_034783455.1 Micropsitta finschii
ATCCCTGGCAGTGTTCAAGGCCAGGTTGGACACAGGGGCTTGGAGCAAGCTGCTCCAGTGGAAGGGGTCCCTGCCTACGGCAGGGGTTGGAGATGGAGGAGCTTTCAGGTCCCTTCCAACCCAAACCAGTTCTCTGATCACATCTCTCTTTATGCTACTGCTGAAGTTTCTCGCCACCTTCGTTATGTATCTCATTGGATATTCATCTGGATTACTGCTAGATTTTGACATTCTTCCGTTCACCCGTAGGAGATCCCATTTCAAATGGCTCCTGCTCCAGAGCTTTCTTTTCTAGAATTTCTCCAGGTACTTGTTTCCAAATATTTTTTTTTCATAGTATTTACTGCCTTTTGTGATGAGCAGTCTCTTATCTCGCTTGATCGGTAGGTTTAACATCATCCTGTAAGATGCCGACTTCCAGATTTGTCACGGGTTTCAAGGCTGGATTTATGTGTTCAGAATGTTGTGGAAGGCATTTGTCATTTGAAGACCTTGATACCTTTAAAACATACCCTCTTTCAGCCTCCCAGGGTTGTTCTTGTTGCTAGAGAGAATTGTTTGTAAGCTCAAGAAAATCCCTTTAGCCTTTGCTGGAGGCACCAGTGTGAAGAACAGGGAGGATTTTTTTGGGCTTACTAGAATTGTTCATCCTTCTTCTCTTGTTTTATTCTCAAATGATCTGCTGCACCCTAACCTGCCTTGTGATGCAGCTCCCAAAGGGAAAAAAGGAGAAGAAACTCAGTGCAGGGAAAAGAAGGTATTTCAGGTCCAGGTTCTAAAGGCAGAGGTTATTCCCATACCGGTCTCAATATAGCCATAACTTCCTCACTCTAATACAAACATGAGGTTAAGAACACCTAAGTTACGCCTTTTTCTTGCCCTGTTCTTGGGTTTATCATTGCTTCACAGAGCTGGAGGATGGGAAGGCGCACACAGCGTGAGAGCTGACACAGAGGGTGCTCCAACATCGCAGCATTCCTGGTGCCGGTCTCCGCAGCCTCTCATCTTCATTCCCAAACTCAGATCTGCACTGTGTTCCACAAGCAAGAGCAGGTAATTCAGGAACAAAGAAACCGAGGATCGAGGGAGCTTTCACTGAGGCCTTCTTCAGGCATCTGGAAGTGGAAGTTGCCTTCAGGCATTAAAATTAACACCTTTTGCCTAGGCTAGAACATTCCTTCTCTCTTGGCAGGCTGCATCCTGGTTGCTGTGGGAACCGGCATGTTTAATTTCCTGACTTCTGCGTGCATCCAAAATTGTAACTGTGATGTGCGCTGTCACTAAGGTGGCTCTGGGGCTTTGCAGGGAATAGAGCCATCAGAAAGCGTTTTACATAGCACTTCCTGCCCTCGGAATCACTTTGGTGCTTCTCAAGGGGCATCTTCGTGAGGCTTTTTGGGGACCTGCAGTTCGTAGCAGCTTGATGAGTAATCACAGAATCAAATAGGAACAGCGAGAGGTTGTTTAATCCTTCCCTTCTTCAGCTATCCCTAAGCTACCCCATGTTGGAAAGCCATCACAGGCGTTCTGCTTGAGTGCTCTCCAGTTTTAAAGCTTGCGCTGGTGTCTGACCTCCCTCTCCTGTGGGAAGTTCTGCTTGGCCTCCCCTGTGTTGTGCAGGAGGATTTCCCATCCTGTGCTTTGCAGCATCTCTCTGCCTCTTTGCAGAACGATGCCAAATTCCCTTCAGTCTTCTCCCCTCAAGGCTGAGCAACCCCAGACCGTTCCAGCTTTAACTACGGGTCACGTTCTGTGGCCTTCTCAGTGCCTTTGCTCCCCAACGATGCCTCCAAATGAGCCAAACATTTCTTGGCCAAGGCTCTGCTGGTGCCGAGTGGAGCCCATGAGCCCTCCCATGGCTCTTCACCCATCCTGGGGTGGGCTTTGCTCCAGTTTGCACCATTACTGCGTTGTTGGTTGGAGCTGCAGTTGTGATCTGCTGATGCCTCAACACTGTTTGCTGTAGCAAGCCATGTATTCTTTATGCTTCATGGTTCGTTGTTCTTCCCTCAGGGCAAAACACATTGCGTGTCTTTATTGGATTGCATCCTGGTTATTTCAGACTATTTTCCCAATTTGCTGAGATTATTTTGATATCTAATCCTGTCAAGCAACATGCTGGAGAGCATTTGGAGTCTTTCAGCCAGAGTCTTGAGAAAAGGAAGAAGATGGACAGATGGTTTCAAGTGGTGGAATTACCATGGCTTAATGTGTTCCTGCTCATCAGCTGAGACATGGTAATGGGCCACTGGCCCTCTGCATTCACAAGTAGCATGTATTTAGATTCTGTCATCACTGATTATGAGGCATCTTAGCTCAGCTCACGTGCACGAACTTGAGTGCTTAGCAGGATATGGGTTGATAGCACGTGTGCAGGCCCAGAACCTCCCATTCTGTTGCATACTGAACACATAATTAATCCCATTGATTTGATTTTGAGGTTCCTCTCTATTTGAATTCTGCTCTCACACCCAGGCTCATGTTAAGGACCAGGTCATTTCTGAGAACGTTCCGTGAGAGGTGATGTTTGCTTGTCTGGATTAGAGATAAACCCACATCAGGGTTGAGTAGCTTTAGAACCCAAAGTAGAACGCACTGTCTGTTCTGCAAAGCCCTTCCAGAGCTATCTTATCTGCTGAGGGAAATCTGCTGTCTGCAGTTACAAGCTGCATCTCTTTCCTGGGCTGTCATAACACACCTGCCATAGCCGCTTTTTGGGTAGAGAGTTTGGAAGATAGAAGGGCACCTTCTTCCTGCGTATTATAACAGTGTCTCTCCTTGGAATTCTAAGATGAATTAGCAGTCTCTGCTCATTAACTGCTGCCTGTGTCTCCTGGAGCCCATGAATAACAGTTGCAGGTAGGATGCGTGTGTTTGTTTTAACAGGCCTGTTGGGACTCTGCGCGTTAAACGATGCAAGTCCTTAAGGAGCTATGTGAAGTAACAATAAATAGTGTATAATCAGATTACCAGTTTTAGATTGATTGCAGGCATCCAGAAGAGGAGAGACCAGCAGTGGTTTGCCCCACCAGTACTGCTGCTTTTGTCTTCTGCTCAACCTTCTTGAACCGTTCCTCCCAGGATTCCTCCTCGCTTGCCGAATTGCCTGTGTTTGCCAGAAGCGATTTCCTCCGCTTCCCTGGCATCTGAGCCCTCTCGCCCAAAAATGTGCTCCCTTCCCGAAGGAGCAGTTGAATGATTATTGCTTTCAGTGTTCTGCTGCGCTCTCCGGAGCCAGCGGAGTCTGCCTGCGGTAGAATCTGTGTGTCGTGGGTTGGATCCGTGTGGAGAGCGGATTTGCAGTATCGCTCCTGTATCGGGGATTGTGCTGCCGAGGCTCAGTCAAACTGCTTCCCCCTCTGTGACACTTTGAAGTAGGAACAGTTTGATTTGAGTTCCAGGAGGTCTGGAGTCACGCAGTGCCGGGACAGTGCCTGTTGTTAGAGGGTTGCTAAATGATGAAAGACGGTTGGAGAAGCTGGGGAGCAGAGGATTAAACTGGGGAGCCGCTGCCAAGCATTAAACGCTTAAGACTCAGCCGGCAATATGTGCTTACCGTCTATCTTCTCTCCCCTTCTACTGAAGGAAGTAACTATCTGAAGGGCTGTTACTGTGACAAGCAATTCATTTCTATGCTGAACACCTTTCTTTTTCTTTCCCCAGTGTGCAATAGGAACGTTGCTAACCTGTTCCCACCAGCCTGATCTCCACAGACACATTCTGCTTTGCCACATTCCTAACTGAGCATGAGCTTTCTCTTTCTGTCTCTCCCCCATCGCTTGTTCAGGGAAGAGCTGCCACTGCTCGTTCAGTTTGAATGATAGACTTAATTCTTCAGGGGAAATTGATATTTGAGAACCATGAGTGGTTTGTAAGCCAAAAAAGCTGTTTCTTCCCCAGCTGGAGCACATTCTATATTAAATTTGATCATAGCAACCTAAAAGCCAACACTTCAAGATGCTTCTCTGTGATGCCAGATTCACCTAGAGACTGTGCAGCACATATGCTGACACCCATTGCTTGGTGCAGCTGGAACCCTGAGTCATTATCACTCCCTGTGAACTCACTCCTGCTGACAAGGAAGAACAGATTGAGCTGTCTTGCAGGCCAGACGTTTGGGCCATCTCCCTAATGCCAGTCTTCGAAATCCCTTGCCTTTAGGTGGGAGGTGCATCATCCTTGCTTGGCAGATGGCTCTTTCAAGGTGGTGTTACCTTCTAGTCTCTGCACAATCTGATGTACCATAGGCTCTGCTTCTTCCCAGCCACATGCTCCAGGATCAGCAGCTCTCCAGTTTCTAAGCAACTTTTCAGGGAATGATCAGCACTTTGATGTTTCCTTACTTGGAGCAAGTGTGATCGTATCCACCTTGCAGTGTATAGGACTAGGTTTTGAGTGGATTTAGGTATGAACTCATAGAGTGACAATAACTTCAGCATTACGTTCAGTGATGCCCTGCAGTAGATCCACTAAGTATTTCTTCCAGAACTGCAGGAAAATCGGCACCTTGGGATCAGATGATTGATAGCTGAAGAGATTAGAGCCAGCTCGTAGCCTCCAGGGCAGGGTCATGGCTCTGTCAGCCACCAGAGCTAAATGTGTAAGGAATCACGATACGGCAGGGATCAGAGGCGGCATGTCAGCCTTAAGGAAACCAGGCTGGTGTGCTGGGGTCCATGGAGGCTCGGCACGATCCACCCCATGTCTGTTGCCCCTGCTGCAGGTCAGGACAGGCACCAGGTGCCTGGAGGTGCTGGAGGCTCCCTATGGTGGGTTCTGCTCTTCTGCAGCCTCCCCCCCTGCTCTGCACATCAGGGGAGCATGCGTGGGGTGAGGGTAGTTGGGGTAGAACCTTTCGACCGATATCTGCAGAGGAAGGTGAGGAAGATTAATGTGAAGGAGACAGAAAACAGCCTTGGCTATGAAGTGTTTCCTGATGAAGGCCCTGAAGGACAGGTACAGTGATTTCTTTGGAAAGCAAATTAAAATGGGGTTGCTCAGAAGCTAATGGATAATGTTTTTCTGTAGCCTGCAGAAGAATGTGGTGATAAAAAGTAACCATAGATCTTTTCTAATTGGGCTACTTTTTGTCCCCTTTATCTCTCCACTGCTACCTTGTTACTCAGATGCAATTTGTTGAGTTTACCTTACATAAAGGGAATACAGTTACTCTGTGTTACAACTATCAGGTTCAGGGACAAAAACCTCAGAAACTAAGAGGCAGTGGCAAGGCTGTAACTCAGCTCTGGTGGAACTGGCTTTGCAGGCATCATCTGCAGTACATAGGTGCTGTTCACAGGCAGCTGGAGGACTGGGTTAGAGTGAGGCACTTGTGAAGTCTTAGTTCTTTCTTCCTGAGCAGGCTCATAACCTGTTTCCTAGCTCCATTTGGGGTTGCTGTTTAACTTGTGTTTAAATAGTACCAGCCCTGTCCTAGAGGTCACTGGCAGCTGGCTTGATTCTGCTTGGAATGTGAGCAGGTTTTCTGCTCGAGAGCATCTTCTGCAACCGGAGCATCCCTCCGGGTGCTGCTGCCTCATGTGAGGTTCCGGTGTTTGACGACAGTTATCAGAGGAGAAGTTAAACCTCAGCTGGTGGGATTGGTTTTGTGTGGCCGCCCCAGGGGGAAGATGAGCGGGTCCTGCAGGGTGCTTATGAACAGAGGCAGAAACACCGGCTGAGACTGATGGTGGATAACCTCAAGTGATGAAGGCAGATGATGAGACAGCAGCGGACTGGGGGACAGACCAGCACATGGGGGACTGTTCCCTTAGTGTCAGAGGGGCAATGTGTGCCTCACTGCCTGTTGACTCCTGTTTCTTGTCTTGCTGTGCTGGGACAGAGTAGAGCAGACTAAAACATAGGTCAGCGGATGCAGCACTTCTCCTGAGTGCGGGTTTTTAAATCTCTGTATTTCTCTAACCACCACGTTATCTTTATCTAGACTCTTTTCTCTTGGAGGCAAATGCATCCTGTTATTTTGCTGGCAGAAGAAACTGAGGCGCAGAGCAGGCAGGGAACTCTGGCCTAAACCTGCATCCTGTCTGAGGAGTTCAGGATCCCACCTACTTGTTCTGCCCGATGCAGAGCACTCTGCAGAGAGCCCTGGCAAATCTTAGCTGCAAAGCAAATTGTCCAAGAAGCTGTGCAGTGGTTTGCACGGTTTCCTTTGTGCCAAGGTAAGGAACTGGACAGAATGCCACCCCCAGAGTGTGCCTGGTGACGTGCGTGACCCCAGCCAGCTGCCAGGCTTCTTGCACGAAGCTCTGGATAAATGTCAAGTTCAGCCTGCTCTCCAAGCACTGTCAAGGACAAAAAGGGACCAAAGGAACAGAAAAGCAGCGCTCGGAGGTGGTCGCTTTCCAGACCCTTGTCTTAACAAGGCGCTGATTCTGATCAAAGCCAGGCCCAGCCTTTGAAGCCGTCGGTGCCCGCACAACCAGAAGGGATCGCAGTGTTTTAGGTTCATGGTTCTGCGCTGCATCGCCCGCACCCCAAGAGGTGAAGATAAATAACGGTAACGACTGGAGTCCTTTGTGCTTCGGCAGTTACCAAGTGCTTCGTGTTTCATAGGAACTGCATCCTCATTTTTATTCCAAACAAGATTTCAGCTCTAATTTCTGTTTTGACAAATCCAATCTGACATCAGAGCAGTGGGAGTCAGGACCTTTCATTTTTGATCTAGGTTTACATTGCGCTGATCTAAATTCCTCCCCCTTTCACTCCTGCCTTTCAGTTGTAAACTTGGTTATTAAAGTTTGCAGAAAAAGCTATTGGAAACTCTGCTCTGTAGCATATAAACAGGCCCGCTCAATGCAAGATTAAGTATGATAGCTTCCTAATGACTTGTGCTGTTCATTTGAAGCGTTGGCACAGTGCGTTACTGTACAGACCTTTTAAGTGGCTTTGTTGAAGATGAAGGATTTGGTTTCTGTTCACTGAGGAACTTCATAAAGGCTCGTTGGCCAAATGGCAGGGCCAGGCCCCCTGGGGCTTAGTCTCCATGACACTGGAGATGACTTTGCTTAACCTCTTTGCTCTACTGCCTTGGCACTGCCTGCTGAATAGTTGTGTTGGTGAGGTTAGGTTGGGCTTCCATCCATCTCTGTGGCAGAGGATTCATAGCAGCAGGTAGCAACAGCAGGGCCGTGGGACTCTCTAAATGCAGGTGATATGGGACAAAGTAGGATTTTATTGGAGCTAAATCCTACCATCAAGGAGATGGGTTGAAAAGCTGGGGAAGATGCTTCCATCTCCAGCTGTTTGGGAATCACAGAATGGTTTGGGTTGGAAAGGACCTAAGATCACCCGGTTCCAACTCCCTGCCATGGGCAGGGATGCCTTACACTAGACAATGTCACCAAGGCTCTGTCCAACCTCGCCTTGAACACTGCCAAGGATGCAGCATTCACAGCTTCTCTGGGCACCCTGTGCCAGCACCCTCACAGGGAAGAGCTTCTTCCTTAGACCTAACCTGAACTTCCCCTGTTTCAGTTTGAACCCATCACCCCGTGTCCTATAGCTCCAGTCCCTGATGAAGAGTCCCTCTCCAGCATCCCTGTAGCCCCCTTCAGACACTGGAAGCTGCTCTGAGGAATCCTGGCACCGTGTCCAGTGTTGCACAGGCCGTGCCTGTAGGCACACGCTCCATCCATCGTTATTCCTTGCAGCCAGCTTGCAGAGCTGGTGGGGTTTGAGGCAGGAGCCGGCCTCATTGCAGGAGGTGTGTGTGCTGGTTTAGCTTGGCAGCAGGGCAGCCACACTTGAGCTCCTGCAAGCCATCGTGTTTGGTGGCTGCCCAGGATCAGAGGGGCTGCGGGAGCTGGGCAAAGCGGCTGGTACAAGGCAGTTCTCCTTCCTGATGGAGAGAGCTATTAAAGACCCCACTCCCAGCTACCCATTGCTGAAGCATCGCTTCTGCAGCCTTTTTGAAGACTCTCAAGGGGCAGACTCGCAGCTGGGAGCCCTTCAAGTCTCATTTCTGGCCTCTGATCCTCCCAGTTGGCTATTTTGGGAAGAAGGGAGTGATGGATGGCGACTTTCTCTGTCCCTCCCATCACAGCTGCTCCACTTGGTCTGGAAATTCCAATGTTTGCCAAGCTATGGAGGCTGAATAGGTCCTGGGGTTAGGCCCCTTGTTTAGCCATTGGGAGAAGCAGTTGCAGGTCTGTGTGCTACGTCTGGAAGCAAAAGTACTTGAACAGGTAGATCCTCAGCCTGTAAATACCATAAAGGGCAGAAGAAAGAACAAGGTCTCGGTCAACTGTATGACCTGGTGCAGGGAGCATGGTACAGGGGTGTTCTGTGAGGTTCTGGAGTGGAATGCAAGCTGCTGGACTGGCTGCCTCTTCTCTTTGGGCCTGTTCTTCTGCATCCTGCTTAATACAAACCCTCTTGAGGTAGGTCCGAGGTAAATGAGTCGTGCTTTGTTATCAGTGAGTCACTCCATTGCCTGACTATTGTCTCTTCTCTTGTCAGTAAGTCACTGACACCTCATTAGAGCAGCCTACGGACCCCAGGCGCTGTTCCCACTGGAAGGAATGTGATGGGGCTTTGTTTGGACTCTATCAGCGGAGGGGATGGCATGAGGCTGGAAGGTGGATAGGTTTCCTCTGTTACAGGTAGCGGTTTGGCAGTTTGAACTGATAAGAGCAGGAGCAAAGCAGGGGAAGACAAACCATTTCCTGAGCACAGCAAAACCCACAAATTATCTCCTGGTGCCAAGGGAACGCATTGAAAATATCCTGGATGCTGTCGCGAGTGCTCTGCATTCTCTTTGGTTTTCATTTTCCTTTCCTCATAGCCTGCTTCTGTTCCTCTCCCCTAATTTTTGTGCTTCCCTTCAGTCCCTGCTCACTCCTCGGTCACGTAACAAAGCGTACCCAGGGCTGTGCAGCTCAGCTTGCTCTTGTCTGCCCGCAGGGTGCAGAGGGGGAGGCAGAGCTCCTTTCAAGCTGAAGGTCTTGACCTTGGCTGCAAGGAGCCCTGTGCAAAGTTCCTCTGACATCAACCGCCTCCTGTTGTGTGTAGCTCCCACAGAGACTGAAGGAGAGCGAGCTGAACCCAGGCTAATGTCACAGTCTCCTGATTAAAGGCAATTCTTCGGTGTGAAGACTTTGCCTTCTGCACTGCAGATCATCTTCCTAAAGAATGCAGTGCTGTCCTCTGGGCCCTTTCTAATGGAGGAGCTCAGCTGTGCTGTGGGAGCAATGCCTGGATCGATGTTCCAGCCTGACACAACATGTGGGCACCCCTTGCTAGGGAAGCAAGCCCGGGTTGTAAACGTGAGCAGGTACAAAGTGTTCGCATCAGATGAGTTCACGCGTGGCTCACGAAAGCTTCAGCAAGTCAAACGTAAACTCTTATTGCTGGACTGAGGATCAAGCATGCGGTTTCTGTTGCTGGTGGGTTCGATTGGCCTGGTTTTGGTGGGTTTGATTTGCAGATAATGGGTAGCTAAAAGGAAGTTCACAAATGCAGCAGCAGTTGTGATCCTTCCGCAGTTGTGCTTGGTGCTTTGCAAGTGCGTTCCAAGTCAATCAGCCCTTAGACGTTTGGCAGGAGGTAGGGCAGGTATCCTCCACCTTTGACCAGCCCTCGTGGCCTCCCTTGAAACTATGCTGAGAAGAAAGCTGTTCCCTTTCCTCCTCCAGGCGCAGGCCTGTGGGATGCTGGAGGAGAGCAGGGCTGTGATTCGCGTGCAGAGGGGCCCTGTGTGCTACTTGGGGGTTCTCCACTCACCCCACGTGGACGCTTTCACCCTTGACAATCCTCGCTCGGGCTGTGAGCAGCACCTCCAGCCTGTCACTTCATGGCCAGTGTCCTTCAGAGACAGCACTACCATTAATTCCCATGGAGGCCACCCTGAGGCTGAGTTGCTTGGATGGTCTTGCTCCTGCAGACAAGCGTTAGAGCCCATTCCCACTGGGGCTGTGGGGAATGGTGTGTGTTCAGTGCCCCCTCCTCCCTGTGGAGTGCCCTGTTCAGCACCTTTCACAAGCAGCAGTTAATGGGATGTTTGTTGGTGGTTTCTGTGGCAGCGTTCACAAGCAAGCGGGTGGATGCTCGTTGCTCTGGGTGGGTGGAAGCAGGAACAGAGCAGCCTTGTTGCCAACGTGGATGTCTCCATTCTTCTCATGCACAAAAGAACAAATACACTTGGGGCTTGGACCGGGTGGTACAGGACCTCCTTCAGCTCAAGAAGAGATGGACCTTTGTATTGCTACCATGAGCTGCTTCTTCTGGTGTTGTGCTGCTCCTTCAGGGCTGGAACTGCAGGCCCTGCTGCTTGGTGTCACCAGAGCTGCCATGAAGTCCTCCAGTTAGAGGTGCCCCTGTGTTGTGCCTGAGGTCCCACTTCTTCCCATCGTTCCCAGTGCAAGGTTCCTCCTTCCCGTTCAGGATGGCCGTGGGCTCTCACTGGGCAGTGTAGGAGCTGGTGTGGATTCCAGAGCTCTGTCCTTCCCTGTTGGCCATTGGTGAAGTGACCTTGCCTCTCCTGATCAAGGTGTATCTCTGCCCCAAGCCAGTTTTGCAGCAGGGTCATAGCACACAGGGCCTTAGATTTGTGGAGACAGGTAAAATCTCAGGCATGGAATCCTGCTTAAGTCATTGCTACCATTTCTGGGTACTTCCAGAAGGGTTTCTTCTGAGAACTTCATGGTTTCTACATTAAAACTCCCTCAGAGAGAGTACAATGAGGCTGAAACCAGTAATTTAGAGTGGGGAGTGTCAGCAAGAGTCAAAAGTGACAGAGCGGGTTTTGATTCCATTTCCTTCTGAAGCTGCTTCCCCTTTCATTATATCCCTCACATTACAATGTGCAGATCTGGAAAGGTGACTGGTTTTTAACGTCTCTCAAAATAAGCAGCATGTCAGGCAAATATCACCACCTGTATAAGCGGTGCCTGTGTATTGTAATAAACATGGTACGATATGTACAGCACCATCTCTTGACAGCTGAGCATAATCAGAGCCATTGGACATTGTATCACGAGTTGGAGCCAAGTCTGAGCGGGAAGGAAGATGCTCCTATAGTGAAGACTTAACGTGCCAGCGTGCACGGGGGAGTCAGGATCCTTCCTCTGCATCCTCTGTCCTGGGAAGCAGCAGAGTCCTGATGCCCGGTTTGCTCTCGGCGCGGTTGTGGAGGTTCTTCCCTGTCATCCCCATGATGGCTGAAGCTGCCGTGGCTGCTGTCGCTGTTGCGATGGGCGCTGTTAGCTGCAGGAAGAAGGCAGCCACGCGGTTTGCAGTTGCTTCAAAGCTGATGCAGAAGAAAGGAAACATCAACAAGACCCTTGCAGCGAACACGCAGCCGAAGGTTCTTCACATGCCCGGTGTTCAGGGGAGTGCTTAAACAAATGTTTGACAGCCCAGCAGGGAAGTGAGCTTTGCCTTCCACGGTGTCAAACACAGGGGAGGGAAGCTAAGTGACTCCGAGCTGTGCTCCAGTGAGCATGTTCCTAATCCCGTGTATTTATCGGACTTTCTTGCTAAAAACATAAAAGGCTTTCTCAATTCAAGCACTGTTTTCCCCTTCAATTAATCATCCCCGAAGCTTGTCTCTTTGCTCAGTTCGAGCAAGTCCAACTTTCATCCTTGTCTCTCTGCAGATTATGGAAGGCTTTGTGGATTAGATCATGAAATGCGATCGAGCTTGTTGGTGTTGCTCGCAGGGTACCACAGTGATGGGCTGTGCTCAGGTGGCATTGCCTTTCCTTCTCCTTTGAAACTGTTCTGCCTGCGTTGCTGTGAGCCGGTCTCTCCCTGCTAATAGGAATGTGCATAAAGCTCACATAATCGTTAATATTGAAGAATCATTAAGGTTGATAAAAGCAGCTCTGGCTGCGATTATGTTGTTCTTCATGGTCACTGCTTGTGGAAAACATGATATACAAACATCAGCTCAGCTGCTTTTTAGAACCCACCAGTTGATCTAGTGCTGTTTGACTCCATCTTTTGCACACTCAGAGATAGCTCCAGTTAGATGCTCGTTTTGCAAGCCTGCAGGAATAAATGGATTTTCTAGAGGCTGTCTCTGCTGCCCTCATCCTTTTTCCACAGCCCCTGTTTCTGATGCAGACAGCGTCCGAAAGGCAGCAATCTGTAGCTGAGCACTAAAGTCTTGGTTGGCTTTTTATTAAAGCAATGATGTGCTGACCGGCTGAAAAGTGTCAAAACTGCAGCCTTGTAGCATCAACAAAATAAAGCAGGATGCCTTCCTTATGGAGAGGAGTGCTGAAAGCAGAACAGAGCCCTGCACAAAACCAGTGGATCCGAGCACTTCTGCTATGGGAAAAGTATCCACAGTTGCCTTTTTCCCTTAATAAGGAAGGACCACAGTGCGAAGGTTCTTGACTTGACTCGCGTTTGCCTTCCTCTCCCCTCTTCCTCTCCCCTCCACAGTGCATCCGGCCGGGTTTTCCCTCTCAAGCAGGACTGGAATTGAAGTAACACGGCAGGTGTTACAGGAGGGAGCATGCAGCGAAAGGCTGGGAAAGCTGGGAGCATTTGGGGTAGTGTCCTAAAGCCTGTAGGTGAGCAGAAGGAACCGGCCTGCAGCAAATGCAGACGTGTCTCAGGAAACCCCCTGGGCAGGAGCGGCGTGTGCGAGGCTTTGTGCTTACAGTGGGAAGGGAGATGATGGGGACAGAGCCCGTTCAAGAAATGAAACCTGAACCTCATCCAAGCGATTTCCAAGAGGCTCAGCTCGGGCTGTCAGGGGGTGGTAGGAACGTGGCTGCAAAGGAGCTGTGTGTGTGGGCCCGCACGTGCAGCCTGTCACAGCAACACAGAGGCAGCTTCACGCTGCGGCCCTGGTGCGTTACATGTGCGGAGGGGTGAATGATGAGGATTCCAAACTGGGATCCTCCACGTGAGCATTAGTGTTTGCAGTTAGCCAGGGAAGCGGTGGCCTTTGTAATTAAAGCACAGAGGGGTTTGAGGCACAGTGTGCTTCCTTACCCTTTGCTTTCTCATGCTAGGAATCGTTCTAGGGAATGCTAACGGAGATAAAACCAGCACTGAGATGTTCCAGACCCAGGGTTATCAACATGTCTCATTTAACCTCAACTGCTACACGATTGACTGGCTCCACAGCCAGTGTAGCTTTCTTGGCATGCCATGCCATGCCACGTCATTCTGTCTCACTGGAAGTTCTCCTGCAGCCCGTCTGTGTAAGACAATGCTTGGCATGCAGTTGTTTTGCATCAATGGTCCAAGTTCTTGGTTGGCATTTGCTTCATCTGCACGTGTCCCATTGCCATCTGCTGGAGGATGCTGAGTGTGCTCCTAGGGACTGTTGTGCCAGCCAGAGGAAGGGAACTGCCCCTGAGGCCACCCACTCCCTGCTGAAGATCCATTGAGGTTAGTTCCTGGTCTGTGCTGCTGGTGAGGGTGTGTTCTGTGATGCGCTGGTAACCCATGGCATGTGCCCCAGATAACAAACACCGCATCAGGACAGAATGACCAAAGTCCTGTCTTGGATGCTCTTGCACAATAAAAGCACAATTCTCTCACCTATGCTTGTAACTGGGTTAGAAAGAGGCTGAAGTTTGCGGTTACAGCTGAACAAAGAGTAGAGGTGGGATTGCCGAACCGCTTTGGTGTAGAAGAGGCTGGGAAGCAAGGCCGAGGCGTGCAGCATAACCGGTGGCTTCAAGTGTGGACCCCGGGCTCCTCCTCAGGAGTATTCTGTCAGAATTGCCAGGCCTTGGAAACTGGGCCTCTCCAAAGCAGCCTGTTTGGGATAGCAGAGCTCACTGTTAGCCACAGCCAGTCTGGATCCCATCCAGACGTCCCCACTATTGGGACTGGAAGCTGCTTCCTGTCCCAGCTCCTGCAGATTGATGTAGAGCTAAAGAAGACTGCATGGATGGGGCTTCATCACGCTGTTCTGTTTGCAATGCAGGAGGCCTTCGAGGAGCTACAGTGATAGATGCCTTAGATACCCTGTACATCATGGAACTCGAGGAGGAATTCCAAGAAGCGAAGAAGTGGGTGGAGAAGAGCTTTGACTTGAACGTGGTGAGTCCGTGCCTGGGAATGCCTGTCCCTGGCACCAGAATTCCCTGTGTTTGGTCACTTCTGATCACAGCGTTCTCAGAACCATCTGGGGAGGGGAACTGTGAAGTCGGGGGGGAAGAAACCACTGTTATGATTCTTCTGCCTGTACAGGGCTTCCAGCCAGGGGTCATCAGATCAGGCTCCCAGTGTCTACCTGGAAATGAGCTTCGGTGTTTAATGTTTCTTGTGTTTTGGTCTGGGTTGCAAAGGCAGCTGTAGTTACTAGATACGCCAAGGAAGTTTATTCATCAAAGAAGGAGTTCTGTTTCATCTCAGTTAAATGTCTGTGTGTGGTAAGACAAGTTTTCCTTTTGCATTCTATAGATTAAGATAGAAAACGCTGATCTCATTGGGTGCTTTGTGGGTATGGCAGTGCTGCGTGCGCAGCAATGGGCAGTGTCTCCACAAGTGTCTGCAGTTCTGGTGTCTTCAGCATAAGAAGGACATGGAACTGTTGGAGCAAGTGCCTGGGTTTGGAGGGAAGGGCATCGCTCTCTGGGCCCCTGTCCTAGCAGCTTCCCAGAGCTAGTGTTAGACCTGCTGGGCTTCTGGGTGCAGCACAGTGCTGCCAGGTGAAGGATGCTGTCCTTTATCTCACGTTGTGGATGGGGCCCCTTGCCGTAGCTCTGACTGTTGTCTCCAAGCCAGCTCTCCTAGTTCTCATGGGAGAGCTGATGGGACCTTGTCAGGGGCAATGTTAAAACCAGAGCACAGTTTAAACTTTGAGGTTTTTAATGCTGGCCCTGTTGTCTGTTGTGCAAAATGGTTCTCCCCATTGAAACAATGCATGCAGCTGCCTCATAGAAAAGCATCATTTGGGAGGGCACGACTGACATTCGTGTATTCATAAAAGGAAGACCACATCTGATAAATGTGGTGGATGCTCTCAGTACGTTACTGAATCAATAAACAAGGGACAAAATCAACTGGGGGATAATTTATCTGGATTTCATAAAAGCTTTTAATCTTGGCCTGCAGAACAGATTGATCTGCAAAGACAGGAGCGAATGCTCTGGATTGATCGGAGGAGCCAGGCAGCACAGCAAGGGGGGGAGAGGAGGGAAATTAATTAAAGGTTGGCTCTATACAAGGAACACTGATAGTCCAGAAATGGGGCTCCAGCACCCACAGGCTCTGGATGAACCTGGGTGCCGCGATGGCTCGTGCAGTTGCAGTCATCACCTGAAGGAAGCACTTCCTCTGCTCCGTAACCCGCAGGTATTTGCAAAGGGCAGGCTAGTGCAGAGGTATGGGTGCCTCTTTGTTGCTGTGGCGGTGGAAGATCTTTCTGGTTTCTGGCTCTATACACGTGAGGGTAGGAGTCATTTCTCATGCAGATTCAACAGCCAGAAGCACCTTGTTTTTAGCAGTACATTTTGCATGCGATCGTTTTGACAGTGGCTGAGTAGGTAGAGCAAAACGTGTTCCAGGTGAGCGTGTTGTGGAGTGATTCAGGCAAACGAAGCCACGTGCATCTGCCGTGTGTGCTGGTGGCACATGGACACCGCGCGGGTTGTCTCTGCCAGCGTGCCTGCCGCAGGCTCCCTGCAGGCTGTGGTCCTCTCTGAGCCTGCAGATGGGCGAGTTCTTGAGTGGCAGAAGATACCTGCTAAAGGCAGGCAGTGCAGCAGGTCTGTCTGGTGCAGTGCCCTCTTCACAGGGAGATGCAGGAAGTCATTTTCCCTTGTGCCCGCACAATCTTCTCTTCAACCGAAACATTTCAACAGGCAGATTTTTGCCCCGAACTAACTGACAGCTTCCTACAAGGCATAACCCAAGTCAGGGTTGGATGGATGGACAGTACACCTGCTCTGATTGACATGCGGTCAGCTGGGGATGAATAGGCAGTTTGGGTGTTTCTCCTTCCTTCAGGCTCCTTGTGTCACTGTAGAGCAAATAAAATGCTGTGAGATCTTAGACAAGGGTTTCACTGTGGGTGAGGACTGGGAGACTTTAAGTATCTGCCTACAATCTGTTCCCCTTAGCTGCCATTTGTGTGCGCAGACTTTGCAGTCAAGTCTATCATTATGTATTTTCAGAATGGAGAAGCATCCTTGTTTGAGGTGAACATCCGCTATGTTGGAGGACTGTTGGCCACATACTACTTAACGGGAGAAGAGGTTGGTTTCTACAGCTCTGCATGTTTCATACAGTCACCAGTACGGAACTGAGAGGGTTCTCCAGCAGCTCTTCTCTGAGCATCAGATGATCCCTCCATGAGAAGAGGCCAAACCTGTCGTTTTTCTCAATATCAATATGCCACTAATGTTCTTTTAATTAAGTCTCACATAATTACCTTGCACACACTGTGCATGGCTCATTGGCAAATCTGTTCTCCTGTGGGCAATTCCAGCAAGACCCGTTTTCAGCTGGATACAGTGTTCCCCAGTTAAATGCCATTTGCGGTCATCATTGCCTTTGTCCTTGTCCCTTTGTATTCTAAAGATAGGCAAGATTTCATCAAGCATCATTCCAGATTCCGCCTCGGACTAAGGAGGGCAACTGCTTAGGGCCAACTGCTCCCAACTCTACTTGGGCAGTCTCTCATCAGCAGTAATTCCTAAGACAAAGTGCCCAGGGCTGCAGGGAAGGGACCCGCATCCTGCCAGCAGAGTGCTGCAGCAGCACACCGTGTTCCCTTGCCCAGCAGCTGTGGGTGTCACAGACCCACATAGTGAAGCCGCCCTGCAGCGGATGCTCCCATTCTGGCTAGGGCAGGAGGCTCTCACTTCCATTTCCCTTCTTTCTCTCCAGCCTGCAGAGGCCAGGGCTTTATGCCATGATCTGTTTTATAATGTGCCTGCCCTGGAATTCTACAGCTGGCTGTAGAGAGATGAAGAGATTATTCCTTTGCTCTGGAAGTCTTAGGCAAGCAGAAACTCTGATTCAAGCAGGAGATTTGTGAGTGAAGGAACTGGAAGACTGGTTCTTAAATGAGAGCTTAGCTCCCATGCCAAACAGTGACCGGCTGGGTGGTGTCCACCTTAATAGGATGGGATGGCTCATCACTGATCCGTGGAATCACGGGAGCAGCGCAGTTACTTTCGTTGCATTTTAAACGAGTTCCAGGAATGACTTCTTCCTGTGATATCCCTCCAGGGAAAACTCTCACAGACTTCAGTGCCCCAACTCAGGCCTTGTCTTGGTCACAACTTCAACAGGCTTCAGATCAACAGAGCAAGAGGAAACAACCTTAAAGCACAGAACTCCAGCAGGGACCTCTCGAGGTGCAGTCAGCAGTGATGCTCAGCAGCCAGGGCACTGCCTGACTCAGGCTCACCAGACAGAAAGGCAAAACTCGTGTCCCACTCTCTTGCTTTCCCTTCTGAACCAAAGCCCTGTCTCCCTGGGAGTGGATCAGGGGTCTGCAGGCCCACAGGAGAGCTCGGATTTCCTCACTGCTGTAGTTTTGGAGCAATAAATTCCTGCTTTCTGTGAAACCCCTGTGATAGCTCGGGCAAGGATGGGGGGGCTTTGTCTCCTGAGTCACTTCCAGGCTTCCCTTGATCAGAACTGATCTCTGGGGCAAAGACTGGTGCTCGTAGCAGTGTGTCCCAGAATAATGGTGTGGTGCCTTTGTGCTGCAAGCCACCATGAGCTATAATTGGATTCGAAAGCCCAAAACCGAGACATCACAAATGGAAAAGGAGCAGCTTAGCCATGAAACCATGAATCCTTCCTGGAAAAGAGTTGCAAGTAAAAGATTGTTTGCAGGAAACCGTGTGTTTTGCAGCAGGAGATGACACAAGCGTCATCATTCTAACAATGCTGCACCCTAGAAAGATATCTTTGGATGCTAATTCAGTCATTTCACCTCCCTGTGTCCTCTCCCACTTTGGGAAAAGGGAGGAATTTGGCCCCAAAGGGTCCTCTTTGGATGAGTTCAGATCCCAGAAGTCTGCTGCTGAGGCATTGGGATGTTCTGAGCTCTGCAGCTCTGACTGCTCTCATCCAGGCTGAGGGTTTGGCAGGGGATGGGCCTGCTTTAGTGGAGGTTTTTAGAGGACATTCAGGTAGGTACCAACGTTCAGCAGTTCTGGTTCAGGTCCATCGTGCAGTGGACCGAGGGCAGCAGCGTACCTGGCACAGCAGATTCCTACAGCGCAGCAGGCCAAGGTTGTTCTAATGGTGCACTTGAAAGAACCCAGTGTGCCTGCTATTCCCAAGCAGCCCCTCAGACACCGGTCCTCTCTTCTTCTTTTAACAGGTCTTCAAGAGCAAAGCTTTGGAACTGGGAGAGAAACTTCTGCCGGCTTTTAACACCCCCACGGGTATCCCGCGTGGCGTCATCAACCTGGGCAGGCAAGGCTCGCGTCCTTCCCCTCGTGCCATTTGGTTTGTGAACGTCTGTAGAAGGCCAGGATTGGGGCAGGAGCAGCAGCAGCTCCTCAGAGGTGCCCCCCTCTACTGCACGTTCCTCCAGGTCATTCGTTTCGCCAGCTCAGACCCCAGAGGTGCCTTGGCAAGGGGCTGCAGGGGACTCCAGTTAAACCCAGCTGCGTTTCAGTAATCTGGGGCTCTCTGCAGTTTCCTCCTCTGCCTCTCGGCAGGGCTCCCTGCTGCAATAGCAGTTCCCTCGCTCCCATCCGCTTCGGAAGGTGATTTGTAGTCTGCACCCAGCAGCTCGGTATCTTTGCAGAGCGCCCGAGTAGATGCGTGTGAATTTATCCATGTTTGGAAAACTCGGGAAAGGAACTGGCTGGGCCTGGCTGACGGGTTTGGTGCTAGAAAGGGAGGCACTGTACAGATCCTCCAGTTTCCTCCTTGCTGCCAGCACTCAGCCAATCTCCTTCACTTGGAGCCAGAACGTTTCACGTCAGGTAGGTGGTGGTGTCTTGCTGGAGGGGAGCTTTGGGTCACACGAGGCAGCCGCACTGCCGGCCATGAGTACAGCCATGTACAGCTCAGGGGTGCCAGCAGGCAGCGTTCCCTGCCAGTGAGGGCTCACTGGCTCCTTTCGATGCCTCCACACAAATCCCCCTGGGCAAAAGCTGCAGCTGAACAGAGGCAGTTGGAAACGTGGGTGACCAAAAGCCTTTCATCCTCACCTCTTGCAAGGTGCCGAGCAGCAGCCATGAGAATCATTCCCCATCTCTTAGCCCAGCTCTCCTGTTCTGTTTGTGTCTCTGTGAAGTGTAAGACTTGCAGGTGTTTGGCTCAAGCTGCTCCATTGCTCAGGTACCACTGACACCCTTCAGTTGTCTCATCTGCACATGAGCCTGGTGAAAACTGGAGCCACCGTGGCCACTTTAATCGTCACTTCTTACAGAAGAGACCTTCTGCTTCCTCTGTGGCTGATGAGGACTCTGTGGCACAGAGAAACCTTTCACAGCAATGCCAAACCTCCCCTGCCCTTTGTGGAGACAATTGGAACAGACTCTGCCTGCCTGGGCATTCCCAATGTGTTTTGCTGATGACCTTGACTAAGAGCAAAGCAAAGCAGCGCTGAGCCCATAGTCAGAACCCATGTTACTGGCTTAAGCCCTGGCTTCAGGGCCATGAAACTGCTCTGAGGGCTCAGAGGATCGATTGCTCAGGAGCAAGGATGAAGTAGTCTGACTATTTCTACTGACTGCTGCTACTGAATCTAGTGTGACTACTGCAGGCACATGATGGGGCTGTTCAGCCTGGAGAAGAGAAGCTGCGTGAAGACCTCAGAGCAGCTTCCAGTGTCTGAAGGGGGGCTACAAGGATGCTGGAGAGGGACTCTTCACTAGGGACTGTAGTGACAGGACAAGGGGTGATGGGTTAAGACTGCAACAGGGGAAGTTTAGATTGGATCTAAGGAAGAAATTCTTGACTGTGAGGGTGCTGAGGCACTGGAATGGGTTGCCCAGGGAA
>JAVHNF010057765.1:11605-27868 GCA_034783455.1 Micropsitta finschii
AACTCAGCATTCTTCTGCTGGGTAGTCTTTAATGCTGCTTTGATTACAATATAATTAAGGATACAGTTTGGCCTGTGATTTTACTTATCCTGTTAGTAACTTCTAAATTTTTTTGTGCAGGATATATCATATGTAGAGCATAGGGTCTGACAAAGATTTGCAGCATTGTTACCCATAAAAAATGAGTTGGTAGATAGTCAGCAGGTGCAAATGAAGCACTCCAAGTCTTTGCAGCCATTTACTTCGTAAAGAGCAGCATTTCCTGAAGACACGGGATGTTCTTTTTCTTTTGGGAAAGGATATGGTAAAAACTGGGAATTGACACTGAACAGAAGAGGAACTTTTGTCTGCACTGCTCAGATACTCTGAGCTTCAAAGAATGATGGTGTTTCAGAACGGATATGCCTGTGTGGCTGAAGGCATCTTCCAGAAGGTCCATCTGTCAGTCATTGTCATGTGTCCTGTTACTGGCTGTTGTGAAAGGGGTATTTTGTAATTTCATTGCAACCTCATAAGGGGTGGATATGATATAGTCTTGCTTTCTAGGATTCTGCATCTTCTTGGCATAGGTACAGTATGTTTGGGGAATTGTGGACAGTTGATCAGGAGTTCAGAGGGCTTCCTACACAGCTCCTGCACACAGTCAGTGCCCATTGTCTTAATAATCCAGTCTGCAGCTATGCTGTAGCTCAGTTTTCTTCAATTCTCTCATTATATTTGAGGGTTCTTCCTCTAGAGGTATTACTTGGCTTTTTTATATATACATCATTAAGAAGAGTAGTAATAGAAGAGTAGTAAGACTTGTCTTTGCAGCTTTAAAGTTGTTAGATGGGTTAGCAAGGAGAGATGTAAAAAGGAACCACCCAAGCAAGGAAAAACGTTACTCTATAAGCTTGAGTTGTGGCAGAGGGGGCTTAAGGAAGGATTCCATGGTTTGGGGAATGTCACAGAAGGAGTTTATCCTTGAAAAAGCTTTTGACAAGATGGAAGTGTAGGTGGGAAGGGGAAGGTCAGGAATGGCAACAGGGTGAGTCATCAGGTACAAGAACAAGGGGGACTCTGGGTGAACAAAAAGGACAACCAGCAGTGTGTGAGAAGACCTGGAAGCAGTCCTCTAACCAAAGGACCTCCAGGATGAGAAGGCCTAGACAGTGAATGTTTTGCTGCATTCATAAAAGGAAGGGGATAAAGAAGAGATAAATGAAAAAGTGGCCATTGTATGTAGAAAGCATTGCAATTTTCAGAATGTTTTAAGTTTTAGGGAAAGCACTTCCCATATACCTTAAATCCTGACTAATTTTTTTCTAGGTATCACAGAGATAGCTGTTGTATCATGTCTTAAATGGATAAACCAATGGAGACAGAGGGAAAAAAGTATACCTCAATATATGTGGTCTTTATATCAGCAGATGGGAACCACTTGCAGAGACCTATAACTCCTCCTGCCCAATGCATTACGAAGAGATACACAGAAAAAAAAATTCCCTCACTGTGTGAGTCTGTGCTCATCAGTTAAGCAAGAGGTGTAATCCAGGATTTAGTACGTTGTTGCAAGGATAAGATTCAGTAAGCAGCAGCAGTCCTGTGCTGAGGAGCCCAAGACAAAACCAAGAGACACCGCTACTGTCAGGTAGGCCAGGGTAATACTTGCACTCCCTTTTAAAGTAAAATTATACTAGTAAGTTTATTTGGGAGCTAATCTTTGCCAGAGTGGAGAATATGATTCAGGAGACAGTTTGTCCTGGCCAGTGTTGCTGGATATAAACTGAGGAAATCCGTCACCAGCTCTGTCCTTCTGGGCTTCCCTCAGGGCATTTTTCTGCATGTGGACATCATCTTTGCCCTTGCCGTCATGCCTCTTTGACAGGAGATGGTATCAGGTTCATGAATTAGGAGTCAGTGTAGCAACTGAAGCCTGAAAATGATATGCATTTCTTTGTGTATTCATACTATATAGGTCAGCATTGCTCTCTGCAAAACAGGAATGCACATTTCAAGAAAACAGAAGATTACTTTGCAGCAACAGTTCATGTGAAGGTAAATTGTCTGGCAGCAAAGGGCAGTTCATTGCACCTGACAGTATCTAGCTGAAAGCTGCATGTGTATTCAGCGCTAGGAGTCTACATTTCTCTGCAGTCAGTGGGCAGAGGTAAGGCATGTCTAGAATATAGAAGTGATTAATCTGAAATTATTGATTGTATAAGGTAGATCACCATCCAGATGTGCCTGTTCCCACCGACTAAGCAGGTACAAAGGGAGCTTGCATAGAGAAGTTTGCTGGAGTTAGGTGAGATGAATTCCCCCTTCTGTCATGGTTATCCATTGGCACAAGGCTTGTGGGAGCTCAGAGCCACACTCAGGGGGCTGCTGTCACAGGGCGCCTGGCTGCTGGTGCTGCCATGTGTGCTGCTGGCAGGTCAGTCAGGGACTCTGCTCTGGTGGAGCTGTCCTTCCTCCTGCCGCCTTTTTACTGCCATCTGCCTCCTGCCCAAGTATTACTGGAAGAGATCGAATGCTGGATTTGCTGCTTTGAAGCATTGAGGTTTTCAGGGAATAAGAGACTTCTGGCTACTGTTAGCGCCTCAACATGTTCAGCGTCAAACCAGAGACTCAGGCATCAATTGCATCAAAGATAGGACCAAAGACCTAGCCTCACAGCTCAAGAGAAAATAGAAATAACAGCTTTGTCCTGGATACTGCTAGAGGGCTGGCATCTTAGTGGATGACATCCACAGAAATATGAAGTCTGAGCACATGCTCCTTCCAATTCAGTGGCCATTACCTTTTCTTCATGGTGCCGCCCAGAATCCTGGTGCACAGGATTTCCTCCTTGCAGCCTGTCAGCAGTGTGGAAATAGTGGCAGCTCTATAAAACAGCACAGCTTTGGGATAGGGGGTAAGGACTGCTAGTCCTTGCCTCCCAATAGCTTCTCATAGGTGTTGCACAGTGTTTTGATCATCTGGGACCTGGTGTGGGAATGCTGTTCCCTGCAATATCTACCCAGAGTGTTTTGCAGAGTTGTTTAGGAAAAGAAATGTCCAGGGCTGTCTGAAAACTTTGTAAGGGTGGAAACTAATCCAATGTAAACAAAGTGGTATGTTTGAATTCCTTTGCTATAGTTATACCAAGAGAATTATAATAGAAAAGCATACACTGACAGAGCTTTCCCATGTGGCTGTTTGAAATACACCTGGCTTTTTTGTCTCAGAAGTTATTTCTTCTCCTTGATTTTGGGAGCCCAATCCACCCGACCTCGGAGAAATCATCAAATCACACCAGTCCCTGTAGTGCACATCAATAGCATTTAAGCCATCACAGACAAAGGCAAAGCAGAATCCCTCAAAGCCAGAACCAGTGTTTCACAGTTATATTTTCCTAAGTGTTTCAGGATTGCCTACAAGTCTTCTTTAAGATCCTCATTTGAAAATACAAAATGCTTCTTAATAAAAAAACCCTCTTCATTGAGTGTTGTTTCTTCCACACCACAAAGTGCAAGCTCTGAACCATGAGTGTGGAAGGTAAAAGTCCTCCATATGTTGAAGAAGTTTGCTAACCTGTGCAAAGACAGTGTTAGGGCAGGGCATTACCTTCTTGTTTCCCACGTTACATGTAAACTTGGGACCAATTGTCATTTGCATATGTTGTTAAGTTGATATTCAAGTCTCTGCTTTGGTTTCTCTGTTCTTGTTTAAACATCTATTTGTTTCAGACTAAACAGTTCTTTCCACTGTTATTGAATTCTTCTGTTTCATCCATGACGCGGTTAGAAATGTGTTGCTATTGTATAGCTGTGCTCTGGGAAGCTGCTTTATATACTGAAGCTCAAATGAAATCAGTGTTCACCAAGTCTCTGGAAAATCCTTTTGACCTCACAGCACAGAGGTGGACCCACAACATAACTGACTAGAGATGCTCTGCCGCAGAGCTTGCTGTCAGCCCTGCATCAGCGATATGCCTCTCCTATTATTCCGTGTTATCTCAAGGGCTTGCTGTGTTTTATAGATCTGCATATAATCACTTCCACTTTGCTTTGTGTTCACATGCATGTAAGCTGGTAATAAAAGCAAGTCGTATGGTCTTTCAGCTCCTGCTCCTTCCCAGCTTGAGCTGGGGCAGAGCTGCTGCAGGAGTCTTGCTGTACTACAGGGGCTTGATCTCGGCATTGGTTGATACTATAAGAGCCCCTTCCGGTGCGTGTCCCTGAGATTTCTCTTCACCTAAGAAAGAGTTTTGTTACTATTTCACACTCCTTGTGGGCTTCTGCTTTGCCTCTGACCCAGCACATATAGATTGGAAGTGGTATTTACTGAAAGCGTGGGACATGCATTGTGTAGTCTCTCCCAGGATTTAGCTTCCAAAAGCTCATTAAACTGATCTGGTTAAGGGCCATCAACCCTCTTAGATTAGGGCTATAAAGAGCTTCAGTGAACTCGACTCTTCTGGGTACTCTAATGTCTGCAAATGAACTCTGTCATAGATGAGAAAAAGCTGCCTGTGACACGTCTTCACCATGCCCCCTACCATGAATATATTCACTGCTGGTTTTGGTTTTTGTTAGTCAATGTGCTCTGTATAAGACACACAGAGACTGATTCTTCAACTGAAAGAAAGTAATGCACTTATGTAAGTAGAATTACATGCATACATGCATATAAAATCAGTAATGAGTTCAGCATCGGACCATCAAGGCTCACCTTAGATTCCTGGATATGGTTAGCATCTTGCTGCACAGAACACGCTGGTGCTTTCTCTGCTGTGAATTTATCTTGTGCATCAGTTGGTTATATGAGAAACCTTGGTGCTATGTTAATTGTTCAAGCACATGAGGGCTCTGGTGCTGCCTGGCCATTTTCAAGTGGAGTGTGCTTATGCAGGGAAGTGCACACAACTATCCATTGGTCTTATCCACCGTCTAGGCCAGGGGGATGTAAACCACCATCTCAGCAGATCCTGTCCTGGAGATGTGTAGTTTGCAAACGGGAATTTAGCTTGGGAATTGTTTTGTGCAAGTCTAAGGAGTTTCTTCTCAGTATTTCAGGGAGGAAGCATGCAATCAGCAGCCTTAGGACCATTAGAAACCTTTTGTATTTCACAGGAAAGAGTCACATTTGGATACTGGCTCTTGGCTTTGAGGCTTATTTATCATTCTGTGTACTAAGGTAGTCCATGTTGGTAAGAATACTAAAATCAAAAACTTCTGTTGCTTGAGAATGGAAATGCTAACTATCATTCCTCTATCTAACATATATGGGTAAACATATGAAACAGCAGTAAAAACTACTGTTTAGAGATAGTTGAGTTGGCTTTAATTGGGGTTAAGGTATTCACACTGACATTTGCATTTCAATATAGAGCAGACAAGCAGAGCAAATTTTGCATTGTCTCTCTTCTGCAAATGCTTTTGGGGGTTCTCAGATACCAGTAGTTTAAATGCCAGGGTTCTGAGTGGAACATTACTGAGGTAAAAATGCAGATAAAGTCATCTTTGAGCTTGACAGATAATCCCTTTAATTTTTTTCCTTGATGAGGAAAATTGCTTTCATTCATCCAATAACATTGGAAACATTCCTGCCTGTAAAGTGATTCTCCAAGTTTTGATACAGCTTCAGTTTCAACAAAAGCTGTTCTAGCAGGTTTTCTCCACCCTTTGTCGTTACTTATCAGAGTTTTGCCTAACATTCTTCTTTACACAGGCTCTGAAAAACAACAGGAGGTTCTCCTGGGAAATGCTCCATCTGGTTCCTTTTTGTGTGGTCAGGTGTGCCAGAGTGCCTCCTTAATAGCCTTTGCAATGGGATACTACTGAGAAGCATGAAAAACAGTGGAGGGAGATAAAGTTGGTAGATAGTCCAGTCTCTTGGGTAATCCTGTCAAACTACAGGAAATAAGCTTTAGTATTTGTGTACAGTAAGTATATAAACATTGACAAAATGCTGTATTTTTCAAACACCTAAAGACATGTGGTTTAGTAATTGGAGCTGTGCTTGGATTTTTTAAATTTGACTGTAAAGCTTCCTGTTCTCGCATTTGCAAGACGCTGGGTAGCTGCTCTTACCTACTGAAAACCAAGGCTATTGGATGGTGAACACACATCTCCCAGACTGTATTCTGTCTCCTCAGTGAGATAATTTTTCATCTCTAAATATATTACATTGCCAGGAGCTTGCTTTATCAGGCTGTGTCAGTGAACGTGTTTCACTACAGGTCCATCTTAACTGAACACATGTCAGTAGCTGTACTCTTCTACTGCCAGGTACTCCTGAGGCTCCATCACCACAAGTAAGCTGAATGCTTGTTAGCAAAACCTGCCTCTTTCAGCCTGAGCACCCAAGAGATGAGATAAATTCCTTTCTTGCCAATCAGAATGGAGTATTCTGCTGGGGAAAGTGGGTGTAAGATGAAAGTCTAGATCTAAAAGGTAGGGGAGGATCCTGTACAGACGAAAGCTTTGTGAAATGGTTGTCTCTAAAGAAGAGTTCAGCTGGGGGTGGGAGAGAAATCAGTTTGGCTTTGCTTGGACTTCTGCCTTTATTTCTTCTTTATCTTTTATAATTTCTCTTCAATCTAAGCTGAATTCATCGTGTTCAAAACCCATAACTAGCATTCCTGAACTGCATGAAAATAAATAGCAAGTTATTGGGAATTTTTTTAAATATTATTTTTGTCAGTTGTGAGATTTCCCCACTCACTGTCCAGATGCTTCAAAATCACTACTTTATTAGAAATGAAGGCTGCTGCTCCGCAGATGTTCCATTTAACATAGTTATTCAGTGCACAATTCCTTGTATTTCAAGCTGGGGTAAGGTTAAAATCATGTCCTCGAAGCTGAGTCTGCTCTGCCCTCTTGTGTCTTTGGAATGTGCTGCCAAATGTTCCCCAAATAGAGCTGCTTCATCATGACAACTGGAATTTTCCCCCACAGACACAAGAGTAAGATGCAAACACATGGATATTCAGATATGGGTTGATTTTTCAGTGATGGGTACAGATTGACATACGTTTGAAATAAATCTGTTCTGCCCAGTATTCCTCATGCACTCGTCTGAGGGGAAGGGAAAACAACTTGAGAGCATTTTTAATAGAGCCCAGAAGTACTGAAGTAAACCTGCTTGAACATGCTATAAAGTTGTGGGGTTTGTGAATATGTGGGGTTTAAAAAGCTTCAGCTGAAGAATTGCCTACTTGAGGAAGAGGTTCATTCCAGATGATCAAGACTGGACTGCTCTGAAGTTGTGGGTTGGCTTAGCTTGGCTGACTCCTTGACGTACCAGCTTTTGACCTTAGCAGAAGTGACAGTCCAGAGCTATGAAAAGTTTACAGTGATTAAAAGGATTCTGAAGGGCAAAACACCCAAGTCATGTAGTGGTTTGAATTAAGATACCTTCAAGAGAAGGTCCATGCTAAAAAAAAGAACCTGCCAGCTTCTCTGTGTGGTTGGTCGGTTTTTTGGTTAAAAATGAACTTAGGAGGCAGGGGTGAGCTGGAAGTTCAGATTTCCTCCCCTTATTAAGAGAAAAAGACATTGCCCTGGCTGTGCATCCTCTCTATCCCCCCAGGAGCAGAGTGCAACAGTGCAAGCTGGTGGAAAGTATAGTTTACTAAAAATACATTTATTTTTAAAGAGGCTTAAGCATTTTCAAATCACAGAGCCAACTATTCTATTAGAGAGTAGCTTTTCTTAACAAAATAGGAACTTTAGAGTTTGATACCATCTGCTGTAAATCTTTCAGATAGCTTAAGGCTTAACATTTGCTCCGAGTGTTGGATGATGACTGACCTGAGCCAGTCCTGATTTTGACATGGATGTTTTTCTCCTTATCTTAAGGGTGTTCATAGCGCAGAACAGCACTTTTGAGGAGCATCTTTCTCCTTTCTCTGCATAGAGTATTGTGTATGGAGGTCAGATGAAGTTCTGAAGTTTGGCATGTTTGCCTTCTTTATTTTCATTAAATTACTCTCCCTTTTCTTCAGAAATAATCCTGGCAACCTTTCCAGCCAGAGAGCAACTCAGGCACAAGCTGTGCTCCCTTTATAATTGGTAAGCAGAATTAGGGGATCACATACTCATGTGCTTTGAGCCAAGTCTGTTGGACACCTGGAGGAGTCCAGGCCTCCTTTAGTGCTCCTTTGACAAATGGCATCCTCCCTCCACCAGTTTCAGAACTTCTTTTCCAACCAACTTCTTTTACCTTTTCCTTCTCCTCAGCATGCCCCTCATTTGGTGCTCCTGTTAGCTTCTGTGTGTAAACAGAGAAGAAGATGCTGCTAAGGAGACAGAACTGAGCCTGGTCAGAAGATAGGATATTCCTTAGTAAACACCTTTAGTTTTATGTTTTTCCAGTAACACTCTCAGGATTTTAGTTGCTGATGCTCAGACTTAAGTTTCAAACTGGTAGTTTGTTCAGCTGTTGGAATGATCCCAAAGTGTCAAGGTCTTTTTCCTGGAATGCCTTAAACCAGTTCCTTAAAGCCCTCCCTCACCAAGGACAGGAGAAGCCTTCTGCCCACTTTGCAAATGGGAACTCGGGATTCATTTGGTGATGGGGTCATGGCCTCATGGCAAAAGATTGATGGTGCTGGGAGCAGCCTGTTTGCTCTGCTTCCTAAACCCTAGATTAGGTAGTGAAAGACAGTAAATTACAAGGTAGGAAGACATTTTGAGGTTGTAAATCTGAAGTTTAGTAGGCAGTGACCTCCTCATGTTTGTGGGGTTTTTTCCCTAGCCAGAGGTTTTGTGCTATCCTCATAGATGACCAGGACTCTCTTTTTAAACTCCTTTTTTAAAGGCAAGGAGAAGCACTTTGTTGATCTATGAATGCAGAGCATTGGACCTGCAATTTAATATTTTCGCCTTACCTCTCCAAAGTAATAAGGGCCAAAGAAATCTGAATAGGAAACTATTTTATGGTTCTTCTGTTCTTATGGTCCTTTTTTTCCCCACAGTGATCTACAGCTGTCCTCCGTATCAGTACTTCTCAAACTTCTATAGCGCAAGAGCCATCTATGGTCTTCAGAAACCACCCAGGGACTATATTGTAGAGCTCTGTCATAGTGGCTCCCATTTACAAACATGTAAGATTTGGTTCAACTGGGAACAGTCATGTGTTACTCTGATTTTTCTCTATTTGCCTACCTGCTGAATGGGAGTGTGTGTTCAGCGTTAGGTTTCCCATGCCTTCTTCCTTTTGGGGGTTTGGGTATCCTATAGCTGTTTGGCAGTTTGTCTGCAGGGCCACCAGTGGTGCAGGAGCAGAGGAGCACTGCTCATATTTTACCGAAGCAAGTCCAAGTGGTAAAGATTTCCATGCATTCTCACTGCTGAAATCTTTTTTCCCCAGCCACTGTTTAGTCTGCATCTTCCCCATCTGCACATAGGATTATAGAATGGTTAGGGTTGGAGAGGACCTTAAGATCATCTAGTTTCAACCCCCCTGCCATGGGCAGGAACACCTCACCTATGTTGCTCAAGGCTCTGTCCAGCTTGGCCTTGGACACTGCCAGGGATGGAGCATTCACAACTTCTTTGGGCAGCCTGCACCAGTGCCTCACCACCCTCACAGTGTAGAACTTCTTCCCTATATCTAACCTGAACTTCCCCTGTTTAAGTTTTAACTCTTAACCCCTTGTCCTGTCACTACAGTCCCTGATGAAGAGTCCCTGTCCAGCATCCTTATAGGCCCCCTTCAGATACTGGAAGGCTGCTACATCCCATTGCTCCTGTCACTATTGCTGAACTTCATGTGCAGTAATCCCCAACTTGGCATCAACACCCAGGTCTGAGTACTCTTTCACCTCTCTTGTGTTGGTTAGCTGTGTTATTCTGTAAACTGGCCTTCATTAGTCATGTTTTCCATCTTCATAATAATGTTGTTGCTCTATGAGATTGAAGCAATCCTCTGACAAAGCTCACCCAGAGTAGGATGTGCCAGAGGTCCCATTGCAAATACTCCCCTGCTTTTGCAATGAATATGATCCCAGCTGGGGTCTCCATTCAAAGTTAATGGAGGGATAAAATGTAGGTAACAGTGGAAGAACAGGAATAACAGCTGAAAAAAGACAGTACAAAGAAGAAATTGGGATGGGTGTGAGTTAAAAAATGCAGAAAGTAAAAATGAGGGGAGGGGGATATCCCTATGAGGTCAGATAATCTTGAAGAAAAGGGAGAATAAGGAAAATATAGAAAGCATACACTGCCGTTTGTGCCAAGGCTTACAATAAAAATGAGAGCAAGGATGGAGGAGGAACAGAGTGGCAGCATATTGACTTTGAAATTTAATTATGATCTGTTGTTTCTAACAACAAAAAATGCTACAGATACTTCTGGTACTTGTCTGAAGTGAGAGCTGAACCCTCTCCTGATCTGAAGAGTCTTTCCTTGTTGCTGCTCAGTTGGCAGTTCTGGACCTGGCATGGTATTGTGTAGTTCCATGCTGATGTAAAACAGTATTGAGGTTGACGCTCAGCCACTGAATTAGGCCTGTCCTGAACATCAGTGCAGAGGATGTATGCTGAAACTCCTGTCACTCTGAGAACAGGAGCTTGGTGATGAGAGGAAGCTTTGGCATGTGTTTGCCACCCTTGGGAAGGTGAAGGAGGTCATCACTGGCAGCTGAAGGACCTTTTTTTTAACCTACAGCTACCTTCAGAATTGCAGTATGTAAAACTAAACTAAGAGCAGCAGCGTTCTAGCTGTAGGTCACACTGAAATCTTGTGTTGAGCCAGGGGTTATTTATCCTCGGGTCTGGCTGGGAATTAGTGGTCTTGTTTAGAGGCTTCAGTAGGTGAGGACTGCTGTCTTGGTGGAGAAAGTGCCAGTGCTGTGCAAAGTCAACAGGAGCACTTTGAGATGGTGAGAGTCTTCTCTGATAATTTTTGTTGATCCAGGTGGCTTTTCTAAGTCTAAAGTCAAAGAAATTACTGTTTGCCCCTTCCTTCATCTCCCCATGCAAGTGTCATGTAATCGGCAGGAATGCTGAATCCTCCCTTTCATGGGAGAGAAATGGAGGGAAGTGAGAAGGAACCATACATCCCTCTGCATCTGCACTCTGAAGGCAAAGTTATTTGTGAGCCTTAAGCATATGGGTGGGAGAGCTGCCAAGCCAAAGTTGTTCCCAAGTATCTGTAAACTAAATCTGATTCCTTAAATTCATCCAAGTAAGGAACTTTCACTCTGGCAAAGGCTTGTAAATAGTACCTGTCACTTTTGGATGCCACTTTCTGTTTTCATAGCAGTGAACTGAAAGCTTTGAAGTCTGGGATGTTTTGTTTAGCTTTGTAGAGGTTGACCTCAAAGCATCAATCTTTCTGTTCCTTTTAGGATGTATGAAAGCAGTCTTTTCACATAAAACTTCTTGTAGGAACAGTATTGCCAGTGGCTGGAGTTCTGAGATACTCACAGAGTGCTGAAGCATGTATTGAGATATGTATACCAAAATAGAGAGAGTTTTGCCTCTCTTATTTTCAGTGATTTAGTTTTCTAGGAGGGAGCATGCATAAACATACACTTAGAATGAAATGAAAAATATTAATCTAAACAATGCTCATAAAGTGGTTTCTGGATGCATGGTACTCTCACAATACATAGTTTTGCTGGGGTTTTAGTTTACATGTACTTTTCAGTTTCTGCCTCCACCTGTTTGGATTCTCTGCTCACTGGCATAGATGTGGGTGGCTGGTAATAACAGTCAAGTTTTCCTTATTTTGAAGACAAGTTGCTGGTTGACATAAACCTGTGACTTGGTTTGCGAGTACAGTCGCTCCCATCATTTGTGCTGGTCTCCTGTTGCTTCTTGCAGGAAGGTGTTATGCTGTTTCTCTTGAAATAAGTCTTAGAAATGAGTTTTGGCAGGCCAGTTCTGAACTGCGGTTCAGTACTGCACAGCTTACTTGAGTTACAGTTCATTTGTATCTCTAAAGTTAACCCAGCCACAGCTGAAACTCTGTGGAGGCAGTACTTGTAAGACTGCTCATTGAGCTGGAGAGTTGCTCCTACCTGGGTGATGTTCTTGCTTTGACTTAGTCAGTGTGGGAACACCTTTCATCTGAAAGTCTTTGGGCCTGCTGACCTGTCCCGGAGCTGTGGCTGAAGCCAAGGTTCTCTTTGCACTTGAAATTGCAACCCAGCCCTCTTGAGAGATGGAGATTTATGCTCAAGTACTTCGATTCCTACAGTGCTTCCTCCCTCTTCTGCTGCGTTCCTAGGGGAATCAAAGTTCTCCTACAGTGAACAGAATGTGAATTCTAGAGCAGTTCAACCTATTGAGTCACTAAGAGGGATGGGATCTGACTCCAGCCCTCCCGCAACCCCATGTGAACAAGCACGATGTTCACATCACAGAAACACTGGAACAGACGAGAAGGCATATAATGTTAAGAGCTATAACCCCAATTGCTTTTCACCTCACTGGCTAAGTCTTTTACAGCTACATATTCCTAAACGCCTGATGATTTTTGCTGCCTAACTGAAAACATGGGCTTTATATTTCCATTTAGATTATCTGAAAGTTGGGCCTTTCATCTTCTGAAATGCTTCCAGAAACCCAAATTCAGGCCTGGCTGATAATCTTTCGGGTGCTTTGATATCAACTATTAAAGTAAAGCTGACTATCAAGAAGCAGTTAGTATGGAGAGAACTGGTAGTGATGCAGCTGAAAAGCTAAACTCCTCATCACCACTGAGTCTTCTTTTTTGTCTTGCAGATGAGAGGATTTGTTCACCACCCTTTATGGAGCTGACAAGTGCCTGTGGAGAAGATACCTTGCAGCTTATAGAGAAGAATGGACTGGCATTCCCATTCAGTATGTACACGGGCTCTTCCTTGTCACTTTTAGTAGGTTCTGAATATTGCACATGCACCCCTCAAGGCATAGCCAACACTGTAGGAGTGCGAGTTTCATTGCCAACATGTCAGGGATGTTAAAAGCTTGCTGAAACAAATACTCTGAAGCAGTCTGCTTGGAATGTGGAACAAAACCCCTCCCTATCAGCTTTTATTTTGCCTTTTATTGATGTTCCTTTCTTTAAACATGTCACTACTGTAAACATGTGTTCCTGGGAAATGCTAATAGTTCTAACAAAGTTAGCCTCTTGCCCTGAATTTGTGCAAGAATTTTATCCTGCCAGCTGCATTCATTGTTTTTCCTGAGAAAATCACTACCTAGCTGACTTAACTGCTTTTTTCACCCACCCCTCCTTTTCCCTGGTCAAGGCTACAAATGTAAGAGGGTAGAAGAATGTAAAAACTTAACCTAGATAGCAGGCTCCAAGGGCCCACAGCCTCAAACAGCTGCTATGAACTGTTTGTGCTTTGTACAAAGTTTTATTGTGGCGCTTTAATTCATACCTTTATTTGATTTCTTACAGTATAAAGTGAGCAGAATCAGTTAGTTGGTGTTTGTTCCCTTGGTGCCCCCCCCCATGGTTGGCTGAAAAAAATATGTTGTATCTTGGTTTGGTTCAGTCCATTCTGTTTCCTGCTCTTCCCCCAAAACAGGGAGGTAAGAAAAGAAGTTTTTCACTGTGTCCCAGTTCCTATGTTTTCAGGACAGTGGTAGATGTAAAGTAGCTCCAGCCTCAGGCAAAATCACATACTTCTGAAGATGCCCTCTGAGTATCAGGATGGTACTACAAGTAGTGATACTAACTTCTTAGGTGATCCTTTGCACCTCTCTCCAGTCCTAGTCCAGACCTATGCTTGCACATTAGTTACAGGGAGGAGCTGAGAGAATAGGGCTTGGGGCAAGCTTTGCAGTGACTGGGGACACTGTTCAAACAGAGACATTCACTGATATCCCATAAAGTCGATACCTTGGTCTGGTGAACTCCAGTGTTTGCACATGTGGGTAGGAACAGATTTATAAGGGCTTTGTGTGTCCTGTTTCAGTGGTGCATTGTTTTTTCTTCTCTTTTTTATTTACCCAGTTTGTAAAACCAGAGTGGCCCATGGAACCAACTCTCACGAGGTGAGTTAAGAAAAATTCTGCAGTGTTATCCCCTGCTTTCAGTCCTCCATGGTGGTTTGGTGATTGCTTTCTGATCCTCTACTAGGCAAAATGAGGGCTATGCCCAAACTTCCTTTTCCCTACCTCTCCCTCATGTTTAATTACACCATGGAAGTTCTTTTTAGCGGTTTCTAGCTTCTATGATCTAGTTGCTTCTATCTGGCAGTTTGTAGTCTCCAGTCAGCAATGTCTGCAAAGAATCTCCTTCAGCCTCTCCTTTGGTGGGAGGTCACACTAAGTGACGTTTCCACTCCACTATGTTTCTTCTCCAACATGTACGTGGTACAGGTGAGAAGTGGGTTTATGCTGCAGATGAAGTGTCTGGGTCCTGTTATTGAGGAGAAGGTAATAGAAAACACAGTCAGTTTCCAGACATGTTGAGTTGTAATAGTACAGTTGGAACTGTGGGGAGGACAGGGCTGGTAGAACTGTCTGCCTTCACTCCTTCCCGTAAGGCAATTGCAGTTAAAATGGTTGTGTATTCCTGGAAGGAGCACATTCCCAATGAGCCTAGCTTCCTCTAAATTTAGGTGAGTGGAGTCCTGTTTTAATTCTTTTCCGTTTGTGCTTCCTGCCTTCCTGCTTACCACAAGTCAGTTTTGAGAATCCAGCCCTTGCTGCTGGCTCTCCTAATGCCTGGCTTCCTTTGTTAACAACATGGTCGTTGGTCCAGGTTTTCCATCTGCTTCTGAAACATGCAGTATGTTGCTGCAGTGTCTTTGAGGGCTGAAGGCCATGAAATAAAATGTAAATCTTAGATGAGCAGAATGGCTGTGTCTGAAATCTCGAATAACCAGCACTTCCTTTTAAAAATGCAGTAAGATTTTCCATGCAGGCCTTAGCTTGGATCATTTCACAAGCTGACAGACAGTCCTGTTAGTTTGCTGAAGCTGCTGCTATATATTTTTGCTACCATTCCCAAGAATTCTTGGGGACTGGATTGTTAATGAATGTAAGACTTCAGCTTCCCTGATGATTTTTGTCAGAAGTTCCACTGCAACCTGAAATGCATGAATCTTTCAGTGCTTGTCCAGTCAGGCTTGGAGTTCATGTCCCTGGTGAATCTTTCTTTGCTCTTCTTTCGTACAGTGCAGACATACCTCAGCTTTCTGCCAGGATTCCATTTTCTGAGCAAAAATTAGACTACAGGACAGTTGTAGGCTGCACTTTATCACAGGAACTTAAGACTGGAGCCTAGGAGGACCCCTGGAAAAAAGCCTGAAGTCTTGCATGGTACTTTACATAGTTAGTAGTAGTAGTCACTTTTGGAATTGCTGAGTTTTCAGGAGTAGTCCAAAAGTGTGTTTATCATCAGAGAGGAAATGTAATTGTAATTGCTATTTTATGGTAAATAGTGGCAAGGGAAGTGTAGAATAAATACTCTGCTTACAGTATAGTCTGTCTAAAAGACGGAGCATAGGCCTAGAAGCCTGTGCTGCCTAGAAGAATTTGTTGCCTTTTTATTACTGGCTCCTCTGGCTTTTGATATATCACTTCATTTTCTGTAGAGATATTCTCACTGCAGAGCTGACACTGGAGCTAGAACACAGCCTGACCAGAAGGCTGCTTTTCTTCCTAAGATGACTATTCAGAAAATTCAAGTACTGGCTAACAGGGACAGCTGAAGGTGCAGGCTTGAGTTTGGGTTTGGTCCCAGCCAGGGCTGGCAGACTGCACAATTTGCAGTGAGAACACAAGTTAAGCTAAGGTGCTGTTAGTGAGTTGTCCTGTGGTGTCCCATAGTTCTATATGGCCTCTGCACTAGAAGTTACATTGGCCAGCTCAGGATTTGAATCCCAGTGTATCAGCATCATTTGTTAGAGTTGAACAGAGATGATGCCTGAAGGTTATCCTTCCTGGCTGCCATCAGAACATAACTGACATTTGGTAAAGCTGCCACGAGATATCACTGAGACCCATAACCTGAAGAAATGTGTCCAGGATGACATTTTTCTAAGTCTTAAGCAGACAGGAATGAAAAGGCAGAGAATCTGTGTGGGTTTTGAGACTGAATTCCTTAAGGACATTGTCAGTAAAAATTGTTGGTGCCAAATGTTTTGTTTTGCCTTCAAAAGAGCTCTGCATTTGTAATGAGGAATGCTATTCGGAAATTATGATATAGAGTATTGTTCCCATGTTACTGCCAGACACAGCAGGTCTGTGCTAGGCGAAAAAGAGCAAGTGCACCCTGCAAGCAGATTCTTGGAGCTGTATTCATGCATGCTAAAACCCATAAGACATCTCAGTGAACCAGCATAACA
>JAVHNF010057772.1:14556-31387 GCA_034783455.1 Micropsitta finschii
CTCTTGCAGGGGGGTTGGACTAGATGATCTTTTGAGGTCCCTTCCAACCCTTGGGATTCTGTGATTCTGTGTGAAAGTGGCAAACCATTAGATGACTCGTATGCAACAATGTTACAATGAGCATTGTTTCCCACGATGAAGTCTGCTCTAACACCTTATTTATATTAGGACCACTTTATTGCCAAAGAAACTGCTGATTTAAACCAGACCTATCTAGTATGTGGAGGAATAAAGAGTGGTACCCAATGAATTAGCAATGCTACCACACAAGCATATACAGCAACGGCAGGCTGGGCTTTTGATTCCAGACTTCACTTAAAGCAAACAGATGTCTTTCAGAGGTAGATCTACTTTGGCTACCTGGATTAGCCCACACAAAGCTTGTTTTCTTTTGCCATTCACTAACCAAAGCACTATTAAACTCATAATCAACATGGTTCTTTGCCTGCAAATACAGGGCAAGGTCCAAAAATTGGTTCACCTAAGCCAGTCGCCCACGGGTCACAAGACCAGGCTTCTTCAGCACAGGTTTTTTGTATACACCACTGGAACTGAGCTTGCCACCCAGCAATTCTTTGCTCTGACATTATCCTGAAGACTGGAATTCAGAATCACAACAAATGTTATGGAAATGGTCCAAAGCAGAAAGTGAAGTAATTTCTGAGGCAAGCAAGTGAACTAAAAATAGCCTGTTGAGCTGTGGAAAGAACCAGAGGGTGGGGGAATCCCTGCAGAAGACCTTTACACTCCATCCTTTATTCCTAAATCCGCAGGTGTGGAGCACTACAAACACTCCCTCAGTGGCCAGGCTGTCAGAAATGCATCACAGCTGGCTTCCCTCTGCAGATTCACACTGCAAAGAGATGGCTTTGGGAGCTAGTGTTCCCCAGGTAGCCTCAGGGCTATAACCCTAAGGAGATGCTCACACTGCTGTGAGCCAGCTCCCAGCTGCTGCCTCTCCTGCTCCCTGCCCTGCCTGGCCCCTCTTGCTCACCCCCTGGCTAGCTTTTACTGGGGTGAAAACAACAGAAATCTTAATCCTTAATAATATATATTTATAGATACACTAATAAAGTAATAGATACAGTAATAAAAGTGTGTGTATACATACACTATATATAAATAAATAAATATACGCACATACACACTTTATTGCCAGTGGACCTCTCGGAAGGATAGAAGCAGATAGATGGTGGTCCTAGAGAAGCTGGGAAAGGGAAGGAAGAGAGGCAGGGTTGCCCCTGAAGTAGCAGCCAGACATCAAATTGGCTTTGCTGTATTGCAAAATCACATCTTGAAGAAGTAGAAAATGAGGAAACTCCATAGACACCTATGTAATGAGAAAGCACCGCTATCACAACAGGATGCTGTCTGAACATTTACAAATAGAAAATGCAACTGATCCTCCTTTCTTTCCTGCCAGTGGAAGAAATCCTTTCCTGAATTTACAGGGGTGTTTGTTTGTTTACATTTGTAAGCATGGGAAAGAGAATGAGTTTGCATTTTCAAGCTGGTTTATCCATTTTTACAAGAACAGTGCAAACTCTAATGACTTGTGTTGCAAATGAAGACAAGGTTAAGTATATTTCCCAAAACTCTTTTAATGAGAATTGAGGAGCAGCAGCAATTCTGAAATAGGAACAGACATCACCCTCAGGGCCTCAAATCTGAGTGGAGACTTTGTCTGATGATGCAGCCCCCTCTGATCTATAAATCAGTGCACCTCTATCATTTTGTAATTGACTCAAGGCTTTACATTTAAACGAACTGTTGTGAAGGGATATAGTGAGAGAATCAAATAAAAATTCAGTGAAAAACTAACTCATTTATAAATAATGGGTTTGCCTTACAGGCTCAAGGAAACACGAATAAATGCTACAGAAAAGGCTGCTGAAGTAAAATATGCAAGAGGCAAATAAACCCCTCCCTAATGGTGCTGCCTCTGCATCAGTATTTCCACAGCAGTGACTCACAGTTGCCTGGCCACCCACAGCCCTGGCTGGGAGGACAGGTTAGTACTGGGGGGAGCCCAGCAGCCAGCAATGGGGATGCTGCACCTCCTTGTTGCTTCTGATCTCTTTACTCAATTTCGTTTCCATTTGGTAGAATATTCCACATTAATAACATGGTTTTCAGGAATTATGGACACTCTCCTTTCTTGATCTTGGATACAGAACCAAGGTGTTTTGCCAGGCCAGTAACAGTTATTCGAAGGTCTGTGGGCTGCTGCATTTACACTGGGATTTCCACTTAGTTCTTACCGGCTCTAGAATGAAACGCTAACATTCAGTTCAGTTCATGAAGGAGGAGCTACACTGGAAAATATCCTTGCCCTAGTGAAACACTGCAGAAACACCTCATACACCAACTGATATGCAAAAAAACCTGGAAGTTCATTTCTGGAACAGACTCCTCTACTAAACAGAGAGGGATACTTCTAAATATCCCCATGCTGCAGATTTAGGTGCAAAAGAGAGCAGGCTGTTGAACTCTCATCACGTCTTTGGCACCAGTGATGTGCTGGGTAAAGAAACTACTGTTTTACCAGGTGGATGTGAGGCAAAACACACCACCAATGTGCTTGCTCTCCACGAAGGAACAGTAGCTGCTTCTGCTGCTAAACTCACTCGCTTCTCACAGGCACACCTTCCAGATCCGAATGCTTGAGAAATAAAAGCCTGACACAAAAAAAGTCAGTAGGGAATCATCAGAACAAAAAGATGCCTCCTTGGCTAGATTCCCATTGGTCTAATCATGCTTGAAGCAGGTCTTACTAAGAAGAGACAGCAAGGACAGGAGAGCAAAACTAAAACTTATGCTTAGTATGAAGCACAAATCTTTGTAATTTAGTAACAACGTCTTTGCACTTTTATTTGCCAGTAGAAAATGTTCTCTGCCAGAGGGGTTACACAAAGCAGAGTCAGTGGCTTTAATCTCTTTTGGATTAAACCTACCTAGAGGAATGTTCACAGGCCCCTTGTTAGAAAGACTTGCAATGCTTCTAGGGTCAGGAGAAAAACAGCATCTTCTGCACTGATCAATTGAACTGCTGTGCACAGCATCTTCAAGGCTCTTTTAACACTTGGCTCAGCCATGTGCTTCCCACTGCATATTCAAGAGATAGGGCACAGGGGGAGAAGAACACTTTCCTATTAGGCACAAGGGGAGTGTTCATCATAGTTACAAGTCAGCTTAGAGTACAACGAATTCCCAGGTCCTTCAGCATTAGCACTTGCTGCCTTTATCTCTAGATTTAGGAGCTGCGCTTTAAGACTGTACTGTAACCAACTCCCTACATAATCACTCAAACTACATTTTACAAAAGGAGCACTGTCAAGAGACTTAGACCAAACATTTTTTTTGTCTCATTAAATGCTGGAGAGTTAACACTGCTATTTTACATTTATATCTACATATATACGTTAAGAAAGAGAAAGAGAGGGACAGGGCTCACACAGGAAAATCTCAAATATACAGTACAATTTGTGAGCTGGTAAGCTAAAGAAAGAACCAAAGGGAGACTTTAAGATGCTCAGAAGTAGTTCGCATGTGCTACCCTGCACACATTCCTAGCGTTGCATCACTCACTTGAAAGTCAAGCATCAGAACTTCTTTAAAAAAGAAAAACCAAACATCTACTTCCCCCTTCTGATTTACTGCAGAACAGTGGCCGGCTGACTGATAATGGACAGTGGCTACGGTCTGCCTACCATTCCCAAAGCAGAGGCTATAAATTTCAGTCTCTCCCTTGACCCATGCAGCCTGCCAGCTTTCACATAACTTGTTGGGACTTTGTATCTTTGGAATTTCTCCTCCCCTCCTCATTAAACTTGGCTGAAGCTGGCCAGCAGATCCAAAAGATATTTGGTGGAAAAGAAGGCAGGACACACACACACTATTGCCAAGGAGCCTCATTTCCTTAGGAAGTCAAGATAAAAATGTGGAATGTCGCAGCAAAAACAGGAGGAGCCCACAGGCAGGTGCAGTTTATGAAACTACAGTTAAACACAGTCAAGAAAGATTATATTTCAAGCAGATACATCCCCTTTAACATAAACAGAAAACCAATTCTCCTGTCTTTGATCTTAATGCCCAAGCCACATTTTAAAGTGCACTTCTGCAAGACAGCAATTCATGCTGGGCCAGATATCTCTTGCTTGCCTATTCACAGGCAGGAGGAATACACCGCAGACACAAGTTCGGCCTAGATGCTCGCTAAAATCAAAGCACAATGCTCTGTCACAATCCTCATTGGTTTTACTCTACCCAAACTAGCAAGAGCACACATGCTCTAGCATATTGACAGGGTTGCCTTGTTTTCCTTGAGTAGACAATATGTCTGATTCACCAGGGGTAAATTAAGCTGTGCTGCATGTCGGACAGAAATGATACAAAACACAGCCCTGTACTTCTTGCTATTATCTGCACACAAAACATTTCTGTTTCCCATCAGAACTGGAATCTCCTCAGACAGCTCAAACAAACAGAGCTCAGTGGTCGGGGAAGGCAGCAGCAAATTGCTTGTGTTGAGGCCACCTGCATGAACGCTCCCCTCGGCTCAGAAGATATGCTCCATCACTAGAACTTGCGCAGGCTACTATTGCTCAAATTCGTGTCAGTGGAGGTACAACCTGTAGATTAAATATCACAATTGTGAAAGCATCCTCTCACTACCCAAACTGAGCCTTCACCACTGCCAGTATTAGGGTCCAGAATTCCCTAACAAAGACATAAGCTAGCAGTCATTCATATACATATGAAATCACTTTGTCATTAGTGACTTCTTTGTCAGTGCTCACAGCAGCTCTCCAGATGATTGCAGGTACTAAGCTTATGACTAAAGGAAAACAGGCACAGGATTACAGTTAAATGCATGAATATTGCCCACTGAGACTGATAAACAGTGCCCAAAAGCTGGAATTCAAGCACTAGTCGTACTCATTATAAGGATAGTAAAAGACGTCAGCAGCTCATCTAGATGACTTATCCTTTCCTATGAGTGTGTCAATGCAGTTGCACCATCAGACCAAAGGAAAGAAGTTTTCACAGAAAAAGTCCAGACTTGTCCAAAGGGATCAAGGCTTACAGAGAAATCTTCTTAATACACAATCTTAATACACTCTCACTAATGGAAGTCAGCTGTATCCTACACAGCCTTTAGTTTCCATTATGCTCCAGTACTAAACATGTACTCTCACAAAGTGATGAGTGGTAACAGATTCCAGCGCCAGAGCTGAGCAGTATAACCTGAGCATCACCTGTTGTGCTACAGCATTGTTACCTGGTTCGCTGACAGCCAGGTAGGCAAAATTTTAAGGCTGTCTCCAAAAAAACAAGGAGATACTTCTGCACTCCAAACTACAGCAAAGTTCCCTTTATGTGGCCATAAATTCAGTTTGAGTAATCTAAACTACATTGTAACTTGCAGAGCATTGGCAAAGCATTTTTTCTGCTAGACAGGACAAAAAGCCTTGCACATCAGACCGGGCATAAGCACACACATGAGGAGAAGGCAGAGGCAACACAGCTGTCTTTGCACATTCCTAACACAATGATCCATGATCAACCTTGAGTATGAAGCCATCTGGCCTCAGCTAAAAAACCGTGCAACAGGAGTACTACTAAAAGAGTACCATGAAGTTGTCACAGTCAAAGCTCTTCTGCTGTTGACAGGTAATAGATGCTGGTGTGGTAGCAATGGTGCACTCAAGGATCTTAAAGGCAAAAGGAAAACATCTGTTTCTTCCAACCTTGAAACAGTCAGGTTCCAAAACAGGCACGTTGAAATATATAGAGCAGTATACCTGCAAGGACAACTGACAATAGGCAGTGCATGCAATGCAGTCAGTCTTTCATTTGGGTGAAAAACTTGCACTGAGAAGAAACTGTATGCTAAAAAAAGCAAATATAGAAACAAGCATGTATTTTTCTTTCCCCATTGCCAATTTTTCCCACCAACCACAGTATCAGTGTGAAGTTGCTCTTCACTGGGACTCAGTAATGCCTTGGTGCTCAGCCTTGGTGCTCAACACCAGCTCTCTCCAGTCAATCCATGTTGTGTATCATTTCCCAAGCTGCTGTGCTTGGTAATAGCCACAGTGTTCTGCCCTGGCTCAAACAGCATGTGGATCTCCCTATTCAACCTCCCACTTGCAGGTGTATCAAACCTGACATCCTCCCCTTCCCAAATAAGCTCTTCCACAGATAGTCTTGCTAACCACCCCAGGGCTCAGATGAAGAGAGTGGAAGGCTGCCCTTTACCCAAACTGGTGCTAGCACTGCTCCAGGAAAGTTGACTGGATCACATCCAAAAACTGCAGATCTGACTCGAGCTGGGTGTTAGGTGTATTTGCCTTGCTGTGACAAAAGGCTCCCCAGAGTTAAATGTCACTCTGCTCTGTCAGGACTATGAGCAGGAAGGCTAAGCACTGCTCTGCCACCCAAGGACATAGACGTTGCGACAGGTCTGTTGCCATGAGCACCCCCTCCACCGTGCAGAGCCCTCACCAGGGAGATGGCCTGGACCTGTTCTGCCCAACCCAGGCAGTGTGGACCTGATGTGTCTGTAGAAGAGCCTGGTTCCACAAGGACATCAGCCAGCACCACAGGACTGAGCTTCCTGCCATCAGGGTCATGATAAAGCATGGGAAGAACTGTGCCAAGTTCCTGGACAAGGGCATGAAGCAGAAGTAGTTGTGGGAGCTCAAATTAAGGAGGGAAACAGTCAATTATACAAATGCTCTGCTGCTCAAAAAAGGCTGCCCTGCTGGCTGCTAGACTACTGTAGCTCTTTTTGACCTCCCAAACCAGATGTTACAGCTTAAGGGACCACTCTGCTCAGCTCTGTTTTCCTCTGAACAGCAATAGAAAGTTCCCAGAAGACTTCTTTTTTGACCTAATCCCTGGAAGAGATAAGAGGTTCACCAGCTTCAGAAGGGACTGGACAGCAGGGCTGTCCTCATTGTAAATACCTTTCCTATTTATTCCTTTTCCACAGAATGATCCTTTGTTTCACCAGGTAACTGTTTAACCAAAGACTATAAAATTTGGTACAAACAAGCAGCAAGCAAGCTCACATTTGAGGGACAAGCAAGAAGAGTGCCAGTACTTCCCATAGGAACAATCTAGATTTTTAGTACCATGATTTATTCTCTCCAATTCATATCAAGAGGAAAGTATATGGCAAGGGCTTTTGGTAATTCTACTAGCTCCAGGTTTGCTTTGGCTAACTTTGCAGTAAGCACAGGCATGGACTGCTGTATAAGTACTTTATCAGGCAGCTGCACTAAGCCAGGTAAAGCAGCACAGTCATGTCTCCACAATAAAAAGCCAGCCCATATTCAGTTTCTCTAGACTGGCTTAACCTAGTTCTGCTACACAGTGCTGTGAGGATCTGCATTTCCCAGTCTTTTCACATGAAGCATCATCTTCTTAATGTTTTCATTAAGATCAAAATCCACAAACTGTCTCCAGGTTCTCATGGTAAATAAATAAATATAAATATATGTTATGGTAAACTTTTGGTGGTTTTCATTTTTGTTTTCCCCTCGTTTTGTCTGCCTGCATGCGTGGGAACACACACATTTTTATTTATCTGCACTCCTTCTGCAGATTGGTATTGGATGTGTTACAGACTATGGATAGATCATCCACATGATCGCAGTTTATAACACCACGTAGGCCATAAGATACAGACTCATAAGAATCAAAGTGACTTGCCTACTGCAACAGAAAAAAAAAGCAGTCAGCAGAGTCAGGAAGACAGCAATGAATAATTCGGGTAACCTTTCCTGTCTAGGTATGGAAGATGTGCCACGTTTCTCTGCAGGCCTGGAGGTTTTGGTTTGGGGTTGTTAATTTTTGTGCAGAGCACGTACAGAAAGGGCAAGACAGGCAAGCACTAAAAGCTTGTCTGTCTTTCATAAATCAGCAGGATACAGTATCCAGTTGTTTACTTAGCATAATTTTACACAGACTAGACTGGACAAGTCATGAAACACTGGGCACAAGAGCTGAGAAATGCTGCTATTAAAAAAGGCATGCGGAAAACTTTCCCAAGGGATGCCAAGCGTGTGTGTGGGAAGAAGCAGCAGCATCAGGGGTTATAACAAACAGAAAAGAAGTGATTGTATTTTTCCCCCAAAATCAGTTACTAAGCCTTTCAAAGAGAAAAGCATCGCTGGAAGGGAAACACAGGAGTGACACTGGAAACCAGCTGTGCACCTGCACAGAAAGCCTCCAAAAGAGTTAAGCAGAGTCGAGCCGCCTGTTTAGGGTGCAACGCAAGGTAACAGCTTAAATGCAGACAGATTTGCCAGGTAAGCTTTGCTAAGGTTTTAAATGTTATTTATTTCACAAGAAAATGGATTCTTCTAACTAAACAGTGACTGTCAAATCTTGCAGTGTACTTGTGTTGCATCTGATAACATCGGTCACAGCTCAGCTGGTGTTCTACAGGGCTGCACACCAGTACACAGCAAGGAGCTCACGGGCAAGCGAGTGGAAGGGGTCAACACGGACTGAACACTGCCTTCTCCATAACAATGCCCCAAAAGGAACAGCAACAATAAAAAGATTAAAGACAGACTGCAACAATCTCTCAAATGATGCCTCCCTGCATAACATGCATGCAGCCTGAGCTTCACCCTACATATATGTACATCTCAGAGAGTAACTTCTGAAGCATGTATACACTGATAGTTCATATTGTTCCCCTTTTACGGTCATTGGGCTCATTCCAACAACAGAATAGCTTTCAAATTGATGAGGACTTGTGGGGTTTTTATTTGTTCTATGCTCCAGTGAAATTTTTCTTCACCCTACATGCTCTCCAGCTTCACCCTCACAAAGTGAAAACAGGACCTACATATGCACCATTCTGTAGGAAGACTTACAGATCTTTAGATCTTACAGATCCTTTAGTGCCTTTGCTTTAGTGCTGCAGATGTAAAGATCTATAAAGATCCACACAATCTTCTAAGCCTTTTCTCAATTTGTTTAGCGAGGAGGAAAGTGGAAGAGACGGGAAAGTTTTATGCACATCAACACCCCCCTAACGTTTCAGGCAGCAGTACTAACTAGTCATAATATATTCAAAGATCAAGCTGATATCTTCAGCCCACCTCCTCTTTTCTCATCCTTACCACCATTCTTTTCAAAATTAAAATCTGAAGAGAAAACCACAAAAAAAGCTGGGAAGGATGAACAGCATTTCCACAGCACCATGTACGTTACAGAGCTATGATGTTTCTTCCAATGTCTCTAGTCGGAGGTTATACCACCTTGTTTTCTTCATGCCAACCAAAACTTTTTCAGGAGAGCCGTCACTCTGGTTTTGACATCCCTCCCATGCGGGTGATCAAAGCTGTACAGCCCAGAACTGATGTAACCTTGCTGATCCTGAGCAACGTGTGAATTGCAGAATTGGGGCTTTGAAAACTGAAAATTTGGGGTGTGCCCACAGAGCCTGCCAACACATTAAGCTTTCTAATTTGTCAAGCATTTGGCAAAGCAAGCACTAGATCAGAGGTATCCCCAGAAGAAAGTCTTGGATCTGTTCTCAATGCAGGTTAGACAAAACAATCTGATAACCCTCCATGGCACTGCCTGTAGAAAGGCAGAAAGAAGCAGAAAGGTGTAACACTGCCAGTGACACATGCACAAAGGCAAAAATCACCCAGAGCTTCCACAGATGCTCAACAAAAAAAAAAAAAAAAAAAAAAATTAAAAAAAAAAATCACATTTTCAGTTTTATGGAAGTTTCCACTGAAGCCTCTTTCCCGATGGGCACAGACACAGTGTTATCATTGGCCTACAAGAGCAGTTCACCTAATTGTAGCTCCTGAAGCAGGTGGAAAGGGTATATTTGAGGCTGTGCTCCCTTCAGCATTTCTTCTGGGGCAGTGTTGACAGTAGCAGTCACTGCCCTTTCTGTCTCACATGCTCTCTCTACTGCCCATAAGCCTCCATCTCCAGGATGGAGATGCGCTGTCTGCCAGCAAAAAGAGGTCTTCATGACACCATCCCTTGAGGAACTGATGATGAAACTTCGTGATATGGACATCTCTGTCAGCAATGTCAACCTGAGCTACTGCCCCTTCTCCACCATGCCTGGCAACAGCTCTTTTCCAGTCTCACACCATCTTCTTCATAGCAATGACACAACTGTTTGCAATGTCATGTGCTACACTAGATCAGCAAACCAATCCAGGTTATAAATAACCAGGGGAAAAAGAAGAGCGAGAGTATTTTTAACCTGCAACCATGGCCTGTTCACTGATCCAGGTCACCATCTGGTCCCAGGGCAGTTGTGCCGGCACAAGTGTTGAGAAACAGGAAAGGAACCAGCAAGAAAGAGTGGACAGGAATATCCTATGGCCACATCTGCCACCGAGAAAATGGTACATGCAGTGGTATCACCCATGCTTGGTGTTAGGAACAGTATCATCCGTGCCTGGTGTTAAAAACTGGAGCTGACTTAACACGACTTGGAAGAATTTACACCACATTTTTAGCCTCCGCAGGCTCACTGCCTAGAAGCAAAAACACATGAGCTCCACTGGTAGGAATGACAACACTTTCAAGCTGCATGGGGCTAACATCTCCAAACTCCTCTCTCTGATTGCCCTTTAGCCCCTGAAAAAGCATGAGCTTCTGAGATGAAAGTCAGACAATGCCAATATACAACTGGCTTTTCAAAAACAGCCAAAAATTAAGAGTTTCAAAACATAAGCCATCTCCCACAACATGAGCTCAGCCATACTACAAACAGCATTTTTCAATTCTTTTCCTTTTGCTGTGCAACCTCTCCATTACAACTGTTTGTGATTAAGATAAGCTATTAAAAACAGAGGGAGTGTACAGTACAGATAGTCTTATGGAAGAAGCCTTCGCTGTGCACCATCCAGCAAGCTGCCCTGTGTAAAACCACTGCACAAATGGAAAGGTTTGCTGTGCAATGAACATTCACTGTGTGTCAACACACCTTCATTCTGCTCTGGTTTGCCTACTTGTTAACTGCAGCAAAAGAGCATTGCCTCCTCATGAAGGCAGCCTTTGAAAATCTCCAGCTGAAAACTGATTTTTATCAGGCCATCTTACAAAGCAAGAATGTCTAGCTCTTGGCAGACACAACAGCTTAAGTTAGAGAGGGGCAGTCACACTGCCCATCGATCACAAGCAGATTCAGAGATATGACTGAAGTCCTACCAGTTGACCTAACCCTGCCTTCTTGTTTTCCTGCCTGTTTACCCAGCACTCCCCATCCACTCACTTAGGAGCCTGTGTCCTTTTGCAGCCATTTTTACTTGCTGGCACCTATACACACACCGAACTATAACACATTTTGCAGCAACACCCTTGTAGGAGTTTTGCTTAATATAATGAGCTTGCCAAAGCCCTCCTGCTCTGTACAATGCACATGCATTAACATAATTTTTCCCCTAATACCTATAAAAGATTGAAGAGTTCAGAAAAATAAGATGCTTGGTTTGAAGAGGCACAACCTCTCTTCAGAAGTGTGATATCAGTCAAGCGTTGCAGATATCACACAGGAGGATCCCATTTGATTTTAAATCTGAAGCTGTTGTTAATTTGTGGATGTAACTCTAGAAAACACGAATGGAATCAACAGGGAAAAACCCATGCTCTTCCTGATCTGTTTTGAAGACATAATTTAAACTGATTGCTTTTTGAACAGCATAAACTGCAAGACATCTAAGGATTCAAGTACAGGCATATATTTTTTATTTCTTTGACTGGGTTAATTTCCCGTCTTTCCCATCTAAAGCTCCACAGTAAATCCCTCGGGTCAGTTACAACTACTACTTTACACTGCTGAATTCTGCCAGCAATCTGCTCATCATTCCTGCAGATGTTTCTGCTTTCAGACTTCTTGGAACTTTATTGGACCCAATCCTTTGAATAAATATATATCCTTTGTAGGCTGCAAATGTACCAGTAAAACTACCGTCCTCTATGTCAAGCAGCCTCCTCACCTCTTTCGGTACAAGCAAGATGCTACATTTAAGAGAAAAAAGTAGGAAGCGGGGAATCTGACTTTTTTCCCCTTTTCTGAGAAGTGTCTGTAAAGGGAGTGCTATGTCTGCTCACATGTCCTGGGACCAGCCAAAGCAATCTGCAAACAAGACCAGAGGGCCCTGAACAGAAATCTCATAAAGGGCAGATGGGGTGGAGAGGTCAGGTCCTGCAAACAGAAAGCAAACACCCACATACAAGGACTATGCCCTTCGAAATAAACACAAGGTAAGCCATATGCCATCTCTTATTATTAAATTTTACCCATATTGTTAATAAAGTAGATTGTTCTTCTGCTCACCTCCGTAACGTCCATGACTTTGATGGCTGCCAGCTGACCTGTCTTGACATGTCGACCCTGAATAAGAGAAAGAAAAGTCAGCGCCAGCATCTCACCCATCCCTTCAGCATACACAGAGCAAAACATTCAGACAACAGGTCCAGACAGTGGGTTTTCCCCAGCTGCACTGGACCCTTATGATATTTCATATGAAAAACACCACTCTGGAAGGATTAAAAAAAAGAAGGTTTTTTTAAAAAATGTTCTTACACAAATCTTAGAACCCATCTCTTTTTCTCCACATTAGAAGGATGATTACCAAGATTTAAGTGCAGACGTTACATTCACAGCCTCCCTTCTGTTTACTTTAGCAAAGCTCATAGTCAGTAATGATAGTTTATTAACATGCTAGAATAGTTAAACTCGCCATCTTTTATTTCCATGCACCAGCACCTAGTACCTGAGTGACATATTACTAGGTAAATGCAAGCATGCTTAGGGGGCTGCAAAAAGGACACTTCTCTTTGTTTTGGTCTTCGCCAGTGAATGAAAGTGAGTTTTCTTCAAGTGATGCATCAGACTTGCAATAGCTCTCTTTGCCTGTCTCACAATAGCGAGACAAGAACAAGACGTTGTCTCCCTTCAGCTACGCCACCATAAGGGTATGGTTTCTCAGTACAGCTGGAGCTGAATTAATAGATCCCAGCTCCTGCAGCGGGGAGCTCCAACCCTTCCTTCCCCTGCCTCCCTCCAGCCTCCTGTCACATATTTCTCCTGGGAGCACTGAGCTCCTTCTGGCACTCATCAGATCATATGATAAGCTGATTGAGATCACTGAAATGGCAGAAAGTTAACACAGAAAAAGCAAACTGCAGGGTGGGGCGGGAGATTGCAGATCAGGAAATTAAACTGGTTTGCTCTGCAGTCAGAGCAGAGCCAGAGCTGGCAGGAGGCAGACTGCACGGCTGGGAGGCAGGCAGCACCACGGGCCCCTCCAGCTCCAGCCACGGTTGGGCTCTAACTGGCCTCAGCTGACTCTGACAAAACCCTTTCTTTCCCCAGTATATTTTTACACAAGGTGGAGCCGTATCAATTAGCTGAGCTGTATTTTTATTCCAAACATGCACTTAGAAATGGCCCTGGAATTGGTGTTATCCCACTCTCCACATAACACCCAGCAGGCTGCCCTGAGAGTTCCAGACAGCTTGGTCTCACAACACCTTTCCCAATTCTCATCCTCAAAGGCTCCTGTCTGAATCAGTCATGCTTGCCAGGAAGAGGTGTGCCCACTACACTTATTCACTTTTATCACAAATAATGATAAAAACCACAACAAAACACTGCATTAAAGTCACAGTTCCTTTACCTTTCTCCTCACCAATTTTTAAGTTTCCTAGACAGAAACTTATACATAGCATCCAGTATAGCTGATGGACATCAACAGTGTATTTTTTTCTTGGACTAAGCACTTTATCTCTTTACAGATTCTTTCAAGACTAGCACACCAGAACTGAAGCACCCCAAGCCACCAGCCTCTTTGGAGAAACCTTGACCCCTTCACACCTTGTAATGCCCCCTCCATGAAGCCAATGGCCAGGCGTACCGCTGGTGCAGTAGAAAGGATGGAATGCTGCAGAATTCGCAGCCTCCGTTTTCTTTCACAACTTTCATTGCGCTTCTCTCTCCCCTTATTAACCAATCCACATGCTTTCTATAAATAAATCACTGTACTCAGGCTTCTGCCGGCTCTGTAAACTCTCTTTATTGCATGCATTTCTTTTTACAGCTTGGTCTCAAGCTGGTTTCGATTCTGAAACAAAGTTAGGGTTATAACGTGTGCAGTAGCCAAGACTGACCTCACCTTGACCTTACTACTTCTTGAACCAAAGCCTTTCAGCAAGCCCAGGAGAGATGCAACTCCAATTTCCCCCCTGGACCTCTGCCTAATGACAAAAGCCTGTGGTCTTCTCCTCAGGATTTAACATCCCACCAAGGGAAGAGGAGGAAATGTTTTACACTGAGGTGGAAGAACGCCTTCTCTCATCACTGCCCCTATTTTCTACAGCCCTGTAGAAGGAACTAAAAGGCCCAAGGACACGGGCAAGCACAGCCTGAGGTACAAGAGGAATATGCCAAAGATAAGAGAAGAGCAAGGACATCTCAGAGGAAAAAAGCTCACAACACTAATGAGGAAGAACACTGAGGAAGAAGAAACATTTTGAAAAACAGTGAAATATGGTTCACCATTAATTCTGCAGCAAAGCGGGGGTGCCAAAACGGTGATAGAACATACGCCAAGCAGAGAAAGTGACACTCAGAATGAAGCAGCAAGACATCCACAGGATGCCACATATCTTATGGAAAGTTTGCTCTATTCGTCTTTTTAAATCTACGAACTACTGGTGGGCTTGTTATTTCCAGAGAGAAGACTCAAGCTTCCCAGGGCTCAGCTTCACAGCTATTCTCAAGACGATGTTCCTCCCCGTGAGACTGGCCCACTCAGGATGACTAACGTGTACCAGCCCAACCATCCTTCCCCTGCAGCTTTATGAGATCCTGCTGGTGCCTCCACGAGACCCTATGAAAACCTGGGCCACAACAGCTACAGCACAGTGCAGCGACTGCTCATGTTTCACTTTGCTGTTTCTGCAGCAGGGATGGGAAAAGCTTCTCCATAACCCTCCTAAGGGACTGGAAAGCAAAGGAACTGCAGACTGTGGGAAGTGTGGGCTGCTCAGTATCCCAGGCCAAATTTAAACCCCGGTCATTTCAGAATATTGTTTAAAATTACTCCAAATACTCTTTTCATAATGTATGCAGCATTCATACTCTTAAGCATCTACAACACGTATGTGGGGGGTTGCATGACATTCATTTATATGAGAGAAGTAAGAGGGCATTTTGAAGCCACATTCTTTTCATTAAAAACATTTTCAGAGGGAGAGAGAAAGCAAACAACACAAGCACAACATATAAGCATGAGCAGAGATTTTGTTTGTTTATCTGCGTAACAGCTCAAGAACAGACTTGTCAAACTATTAGCATGCTGCTATAATTTTGCTTGCAACATGAAATGGCTAAGCATTCCCATTTCGGAAACTGATCTTCAGATTTTCGTAGCCAGCTTTTGCCTTGGAAAAATCTGTCTGCATTAAAACCAATACAAAATTACAATGTGGTTGAATGCGACAAAAGAGCTACAGGAGTTGTAGAGAAACCCTCTGATATCCCTCCTGGGATAAAAATTTATTCAAGTCCAACTCCCAGGACCCTTCATAAATGTGGTAACCACTAAGGCCCCATCAGACACCATCTCAGCAACACTACTGGCTAACACTCCAGCAGGACAGCATTTTTCTTGCAGAATGAAGCCCATGCTTTAGCACTGTCTGGAGTTGCAGCCCCTTGGGATGTCCCAGGCTCACCCATCCCCAGGGCACAGCAGAGATTCTTGCAGCTGCGTTTCTGGCAGTTACCATCGGAGTATCTGAACAATGTCACCACCAGATTGCAAAACACGACCCATGCTAACTGAAAACAGCAGCTTCTTAAAATACTGCTAAATACCAAATACCAGAGGCTAGGGATCACAGGGTAAGTGTCCCCTGGCCAGAAAGTTAAAGGTGGATATGAAATATTCAACGAAGTTGATAGCAACCTGGATGCATCTTGTTAAGCATAAGATGACTGTCTCCAGAGCCAATGGACTGAGGAGGCTGCAGAGGTTGTGCTGCACAGTAACAGCAACAAGTAGTAAAGGCTATGTCATTCAGAGAGCAAGAGTTTGTCCTTTACCAAGTCTCAGGGTAAGGGCCACAACAAACCATTGCTACTGTCAGCTAAGCCTGGCTCACACCACCATGAAAAAGAGCCACCAACACATTCCCTTCATTTAGACCATGTTAAGATTCTATCAGTCAAGACTTACAAACTACTCGTAGTTTCTTTTGCATCCTCCCTGCTTTTCCTTCCCTCTTTTCATTAATTTATTCATATTAAAGCACTTGATAATCCTCCTAAGGAAGCAACATCAGAATATTTTTAAGACTGCTACTGCAACGTTCTATTTTTAAATGGCCTGTTGGGATGAGCATGTCAACGCAGTTGAGCCTGCTGACCCCAAATCTTGTCCTGTTTCTTCTCATGAGGATGACAGAAAGTTCATGTACATACAGAGCAGTTTAAAATACAGCTATTCTCATCAGCACAGCAACACTGCAGCATTTAACTGGATCTTAAACTGAATGCACTACTTAAGCATATTCCCAGTCATGTCTGATAGCAATATGCTGTTTATTTCTCATCTCAGTGGGCTTTAAGCATGTTGAAAGCAGAGGGACAAGGGGAATCCTTGGTAGACTGCCAAGATCTGCAGAACATTATAGATTTCAAACCTACCCACACTCTCCAAGTCAGTTAATACACTACTTCTTGCCTCTTTCTTTCAACACTGTATGTATAGTAAGGCTTGAAGAAAGTAACATAAGCCTACTAGAAACTATTGCCTGGATCTGA
>JAVHNF010057777.1:18484-29526 GCA_034783455.1 Micropsitta finschii
TAATGGTGATTAAATCAGGGCTCTTCCATAGAGCAGACAAAAGAGTAGTTGATGCTGGGGGAGTGTGAGAGAAATAAACCACAGATAGGAAATAGGATCTCCTACCACCCCAGGTGGAATAGATGGATGATGGGCCTGACACAGCAGGGTATTTCTAATAAGCTTATGCTCTTATGCAGAGAGAGCTGATTCATTATAACTTCTGAAGAATACCAGGTAAATTTTGAGCTAAATGGAAACAACTTCAGGGAGATTTTCAGGGAGATATTGATGACTTTAAATAGAAGCTTAGTACTGAAAAACCCCAAGCATCTTTAAAAATTGTTTTACCTCTTAATAGGCATTCTACATAGCATACATTTAATTTTTATGTACCCATAGAGTAACTGAGGTTGGCAGAGACCTCTGGAGGTCTCTCAAAGCAGGGCTAGCTTCAAGGTTAGATCAAGTTACCTGTCGTCCCTTTGCAGTACACCTCTGAGAAGTCTGGCTTCCTTTTCCATGTAATGCTCCTTTTAGGAACATAATAATTCAGCGAGGAGTATAAAAGTGATGTGAAATTTTTTCCATGTGTTTTGCAGCAACGGGCTGTGACCTTGCATTAACACAAGTGTCTTGTGGACGGATGTATTTTCTATGAGTGTTCCCTTCCCATCTCTCTTCCCACAGGACTTTCTCAGAGCAAGTGTTGAGTGAATAACTCATTTCCTTGGAAAACGCACACCCTATTTTATAGGAAATTCCTATAGGAACATAAAGGGGAACCTCAGGTCTCAGAACTGCTTCCTCTTTTCTCCCAGACTTCTGCTACAAAAGTGGTGAGAAAACAAAGACTGATTCTGATCTGCTTGGTACTGGAAATGATGATGAATTTGTATGGTCTGGTTTATAGCATCTGTAGGGAGGGAAAACTGCCAAGGATATTCTTTTACATAATGCCCTGACAAGGGAGAAGTGGATCTGCACCTCCCCAGGGTCTTGCCAGGATAGTGCAAACAGGAGATCAAGGTAGCTGGAGAAAGTGGAACATGCAAGCTGACCACAGATCACATCTCTTGCGTGTAGGATGTGATGATGGCTGGCTTCTGAATAAAACAGACAGGGAGAGGAAAAGGCTTTTTATGACTTTCTACTGTAAAAGCACACATATGGGCTTCTGCAGACAAGACAGCATTGTCCCAGAGACTGTGGGAAAATACATAAATTACTCTGTATTGTGGCTGCCATTAGTCAGTGCTGGGGGGTGTGCAAAACAGGTATTCTTGGCCCTAAAGTCCTCATTTCTATATCTAAGCACTAGAGGTGTTCTGCAGTGAGCCACCATCATGGCAGAATTCATACATTCATCTATGAGCATAGGACAGCCATCACCTTAATGTTTTAGTGTCACTAGACACCATGGCTGTATAAATTCCATAGGGATCATTATACAGAGTCCAATTACACAGGAAATTGAAGGTGCAGGAACAAAAGCACTTCAGGCAGCTAAGCTGGGTAACAAGAGTAGTAAGACATGATTCGGTATATGCTAGCCATCAGGATTTGTCCCTTGAGGGCTCTTATTTGGTCTCGTGATGTGTGTGGGGTTCACAAACCCTGTAGAAGAGGCCCTCAATGACATGGGTTAGTGGTGGCCTTGGCAGTGCTGGGGTAAAGGTTGGACTTGATGAACTTGAAGGTCGGACTTGATGATCTTAAAGGTCTTTTCAACCGAGTTGATGCTATGCTATGCTATGAAATGCTGTACCACCAAATGATGTTTGGTGCCCATGCGCATGCTTGCCAAAGTGGGCTGGTATCTCCAGCCCTACGAGCAAATGCCACTAGCTGGAGCAGAGGGCAGCTTTGAGAGCATGGAGGTACTGCAGAAGCAACGATGTCCCTCTCAAAGTGGCTGCTTGCATTCTCTGCAGGGTCGTGCTTCTGGAAGTAATAACATTTAACACTGACACAGCACTTCATCCAAACATTGGGTAATTAATCTGCAAAGCAGCAGGAGATGCTCTATGCAACTGGTTCTGTAATCACAGCTACGGACCAGAGTGAAGAGAGCCATTAAAAACCACGCTCACATCCAAATTGTCCCTTGGCAGCTAAAGAAAAACCTCCAGGACTTACCATGTCCTCTTTGTTTTATTAGCCCTCTTAATATTCAAATGAAGAGAAAGTTTTCCAGAGCAGGTCCTCAGCCTGCCCAGCTTGCAGGAGCTTGGCGGACTTCAAAGCTGCAACAATTTATTGGGGTTCTTACTCCAGACGTTTTGTGAGGATGAATGCATATTCTAGCTGGAAAATAGTTCACTTATAAAGCCTATGGTATATCCCAGTTAGCAGAATGCTGTAGATTGTCTGTTTTTATAGATTTACCCCCTTCCTTCCCTTGAGTCTTTGTAGTTTAAAAGTTCAGAAACAAAATTGCTTTTGCCAATGAGTTCATTTTCCAGTTAGTGAGCACTGACTGCTTTTTTCCCTCCCCCCGTGAAGCTGCACAAGAGCAGCCGTGGGAGGAAGGAAGGAGAGTTTTGTGGTTATGGCTGAGATTTGGCAGCCCTGGGATGCTGGGGCTCTGCTGCTGGTCCTGTCCTCTCTGTCCATGCGACTCAGAGCAGATCATGCAATTCGATTGCCAAAGCGCTCCGTTAGTATTTACTCAGTGCTCTGTGTCGTGGTGTGCCATGACTGAGTCCTCAGACTGATATCACACAACTGATTTTCACTGTTTTTATATACATTTCTCTAAGTGACCACACCTACGGTTTGGAACTTAAAAGGGAGGGTAATTACTTGGCCTTCTATGGAAATTACGGGTTCTCATTCTGGTAAGGGTGCTACCTTGAGTGCCTGAGGTTTAGTTTCCCAGGGTAAAATCCAGCCTCATTTAGGTCCAAATCCTTAGCATCCATGTGATTGTTTTTCTGCATTTAGAGTTGTGTTCACAAGGAAGTGCAGCTGTGGCAGCCCTTGGTTTAGGTACTCCAGCTCTTCGTGCCATATGGACAGGAGAGCCAAATCCTTGGGCAGAGTGTTCTCAGAAACTGTCAAGACTAGGCCTCGTCTCTCACTGGTGAGGACAAATCACTTCAGGCAAGTCAATCATTTCAGACAGTCTCATCCCTGCACTTCATGAGGGAGTAAACACTGACTTGCAGCATAGGAAAGGCTCATAGAAAGACAAATGTTACGATCTTTGCCCCAGTAACATAATGGTGTAGGTGTGAATCTGGGGCAGGTCCCTGCCTCCGTGTGTGTTGTTGCTTTGTGTAGAAGACATGCTTCAGACAGGAGAGGTTAAAGACATGCTTCAGACAGGAGAGGTTAAAACCATGCCATTCTAGAAAGCTGCTTCCTTCCTTTATCACCAAACCAGAAAGTGGAAAGATGCCTTCCCAAAGGATCTCCCAGTAAAAATGTACAGAGTACTACTACACAAGCCATTACAAGTGGTCCAACCATTTCAATGACAGCTAATGATACGTCTGAGAGAAGGACATTGAACTTCATAGAAAAAGTGAGCTCTGAAGGAGATACAGAGAAATGAAGGTCATTGACCATGGAGGGAGAAGGAGATGGAGACCAGCTGGGATCCTGCTTAAAATGTCAGTCTGGATGGGTGTTTGGGCAGGCAGAGTGAAGGGCAGGCTTTTTGTGGAAATAAGTGTGAATGTACTATAAAAGGAGACCCCAGGGCACTGAAGAGGGAACTGGGACAGTCTTGACTGGGTAAGGTGAGGAGGTGCAAAGTCAGGTGAGGCACAAGCACGATGGCTTTTTGTTTGGCTCCTCTTTCTCTCGATTTGCTTTTTTCCATAGTGCATCCAGGACAATGACTAATATCTGACACATGCTGTTCCCCCACTCCTGCTCCCCATGGGGATGAACTGCATTCCTGAAGCAGGGTTTGTTTCAATGAGCTCCCCGATGTCTTTAAACTGGTTGATTTTATCTGTATAAACTTCTCATTTTCTGTTACTCACTGTTTCTTTAAGAAGAAAGCTATCACTGTGGTTGCCATGGAAAGACCTGCATATCTCATGAGACTGAACCACAGAATATATAGTACAGCCACAGAAAATATCTGGAAATATGTTTGCCTAAGAGTTGCAGTCCTCAGGAGCTTGGCAGCCTTGTAAATGGAGATGCCCCAGCTGGGAAAGGGAATTTCTTTTCCCCAGGCAGCTAATGTAAGCATGGGCAGGGGATGGTGCCTGGAAATCCTTTGCCTCTGTTAAGGGAGCAAGGGAGAGCTGGGGAGCGGCTATGGGATGTCAGGATGGCATGGTGCCATTGCCGCTGCAGAGGAAGCCAGCAGCAGGACAAGGACCACAGCTGGAGCATGAGTGCATCTGTGCCTCTGCATCCTGCTCACCTCCACCGGACGACAGCTTCGAAAGGCTGACAACAAAAATATACACAAAACCTGTGCACGGGCCTTGCTGCCCCAACCGCTAGCTGAAGAGCTGATTCCCACACCTTCCTCTAATCTAAAAACCACAGTTTCCCCTTGCTCCAGCTGCCAAAACCTACAAGTTCCCCCACAACTTCCTTAACACAATGCCGTGTTTCATGCTGAAGTGAAATTTGGAAGTGAAAATCAACTGGGATGAATATTGAATTAAAGGTAGTGCATTGATTGAACTATCCATTTCCATTTATTAATTTTTGCTAAAAACACCATTAAGAGTGCCTCAATCAATGATAAGGTTAGGGGGTCTGGAGCAGAGCTGAGTCCAAGCTCTGCTTAAAGACTCCCAAACTGTCCTTTATCTTTGCCAATTTCTTATATTTTTTTAAGAGAACAAGACTGACTTATTTTTCCAACCCAAGATTTAAAGAAAAAGTTCAAGAGTTAAAGAAAAAAGAGAAGAAGAAAGGCCAAACATTCCCACCTCAGTGGTCTCTTTCTGATGATAGATTCATTAATATTGTGGTGTCTCTGTGCTCAATGGCAACCAAAATGTCATTTCAATGCATAGACTTGTCTGAGAGCAGTTTAAGGACACTGAATCCCTTCCTTGGTTTGTGAGCAAGAGTCACAGGACTCGGGGATGGAGAAGTTTCACAACCTTCTCCTACCCGCACAGTACAGCTGCCTACACCCATGCTGTAGCTCAGGTCATCAAACATTTCCACCATTGATCCCTGCCTTTGAACTACAGCCATTTTTGGTAAGAGTCTGTCAAAACCAGTGATTTCTGAAAACGCCAACTGAAGCAGTTCTGCTGTTCCCAGGAGTGAAGCTGGGGACACATGGCACAACCTGAGTTCACCTTGCATAGCTCTCCAGCCCCTGGAAGTTGCTTTAGATGCCTCATGTGCCCACAGATGGTGAAGCATGAACCAGGGACACATGGAGGGGAACTTTGTGGGTCTGAAAGGGACCAGTTTGCCCAGAAATAATACAGCTTCCTATTTCTATAGTGCTCTGTGCTTTGCACACGCTGAAAAACTTCACGTGCAAAAGAGCCACACACAGGCCACCACTTTAGGGGTGTTGGGAGTCACTGAAATTGACTGTAAAAGCTGGCAAAGTCCTCATTACTGTTCTTATTCCTTGTACTAAGGCAGATGCTGGGCCTTTCATACACACAGGAAGGTCATGTTGTGGCTTAGTTTAGCATCTCCTCACCCACATCAGCTCCAACCCCTGCTCTCCTCCTCAAATAGTGACTGCAGTAAATGCTTTGGTGAAAAGCAAACTCTTCTCACTCTCCAGCCAGGCTTTTCTGCTGATGCTTCTGCCGTGCTCCTACACCCATATCTAGCCCCCACACACGCTGTTGTTGGCCCTAAATATCCTGCAAGTCCTCATACCCCTCAGCTTGCCTTCCAGTCCCCACCTTGGCTCACAGCATCTCATTGGGAATGGTTGGCTGGGCTTCTGAACATGAAAGAGCTGGTTTAATTTGCAGTTTGAATTGCCCCGTGTCTTCTCCAGACTGAACATTTCACAGTTTCCAGAGTCCTAATTTCTCCTTCAGGGCTTTCTCCCACCCTGGGCTGTGGGTGGTTCCAGCTAGACCTCAGCAGGTGCAGTCTCCCTCCTAGCTTCATCTAGGTCCAAGGCACGAATTTCTCTACAAATCCCTCCCCTGTACTTTCAGGCTGTTATTCCAGGACCATGCTGATCTGCATCAGGCTCTCTCCCACAAATGCATTTCTACTATAGTAGAAGAAAGCACAGTTTTTGTGGGCATAGGAGAAAGGACAACAAAGCTTCTGTTGTAATATTGGGTCCACTTTAATCAGGTCCCACTGTTATGTGATGCCTAAAGTCTGACCTGAGCCCAAACTCTCCAGCTGGAAGACAGGTGAATGGGCACAGAGCTACTCCCCCTCCAAGGATTAGTTTGTGCAGTGACACACTCATTTACTACCTTCAGTTTTCAGAGAGTTGAGGGGAAAATGAGTGCTCTGAGGTTGGCTTTCTTTTTACTTTCATTTGACAATTCACTTTCAGTTTCTAAAGTTTTATTAACAAAATACTTCTTACCAAACCTGGCAATAGGACTACACTATGAATTAGGCCTGAAACCATTTTCAGAAATGCTTTAATTACAGTTTAAGAGGAGACTGAAACAACGCAAATATTTTGCAGATAATACCAAGTTCTTTGCAAGTGCTCTGCTTGAAAATCTGTTTTGTCTTTGCGGCCAAGGATTTGTCACATGAAACAATTCTTGGTAGCTGGAGATACAGCTACACCCAGCGTGGTGCGCAGGTTTGCCTTTTGCAGCTATAGGCTTAGGCTGGAAAATCTTGCAAATTGAGTATTTAACTTGTTTCACATTTCAGTAAATCTCCTTCCCGTCTCCATCTTCTGGGAATCAGTGTGCTCACGGCCATCATATGTAGATCACAAATTCCTCCTGTTAGAAGCCTTTTGCTGCTGGTGTTAAAAGCCAGCTTGCAAACTACCCTCTCCTTTTAGTAGCACTGGTAACATCTTGGTACTCCCAGCAGTAAGTAGCTGTGCTGGGCTGTCCCACTCTCAACAACAGAGTCACCAGAAGCACGCTGCACAGTGGAATTCAGCAGAAAAGCTCCATCTGTTGTATGCAAAAGAAAACATTACTTTTGGCATAGCATTTTGCACCAGAAGCCAGCTGCCACAAGAATACAGATGCAGAACTTGCCAGAGCAAACCTAATTGCAATACTTGGGAGGCGTTTTATGTTTTTCTTCCTAACTGTGCCCAGGTGTGTTGAATTGTTTGAGGGAAACTCAAAGTGTTGAGAGACAGAAAAAGGCTGTTTAACTAATGATGGGAGCGATTCATTCTGCTGATCCCAAATCTCTCCACTGGTGTTTTGCTTTGTTTGTTCTACTTTAAGCATCATAAATTCAAATAAGCACCATTGCATCAAAAAGCTACTTCTGAGATGCTCGCTATTGGAGTTCATGGATACATTAATATATGAATGAATGGATAATTTCTGAGTAGCTCACTAATAGGTAAAAAGAAAAATAATGGAAAATGAGGTCAAAATTATATGAAAAAATTCCAAACGCTTAACATATTTTTAGGATTTTTGTTCCACAAAATATTTTCATTTTCATTCTGAATATTTTCATTCTGACCCTTCATCTTGGTTCAGTATAGTTTTCTGAGTTCCTGAAAATATTTGAGTGAGAAAAAAGATATCTCTTATCAGTTGTAAGAGTTATTACAAATGGGATAACTGAAAATGAAATATGCTGCAAATAAGATCTATTCCTTCAAAGTTCTTCTCCTATAGTAGTTTCTTTATTGGTAACATGGAGATAACCACAGTCTTTTTCCATGGCCAGATATTTCGCAGTTTGCCAGCACAAGCAGAGCTGCACTTAAGAACCGAAAAGTGCTGTTGTTAGCAGCAATGCCTGAAGAATAAAGAAAAGAAAATGATTTAGGATGGGCAGAAATGAAAAGCCGAGAGAAATGTTGAAGGAAGCTGTGTTCTTTATTTGCATGTGGATGCACAGAGGCTCTTTTCACAAAGCCTATTCTATCCTGTGAAAAACTTATTGAGTTCAATAGCTCTTTTCAGTTTCATTTGCTACCAAAAATGCATGTGTGCATCTTCCTAGGATGGCCTCTTCAGGTAGCAAGAAGCCATTAAAAGATAGTCATTAACTCTACTGAATAGGTATTGGGATTTTTGAATTGATGATTGTCTTTATTTACCTGTAAAAGGCTTTATTTGCAGGCGGTGCTGAAATGAGCCATGGCCTTAAACACGCACATCAGCTTTATCTCGGAAATAATCCTGCTTTCTGAAAAGCAAAAGAAGGAAAAAGTCAACAAATCCCAGCATTAAGACACTGAATATAGGTGTCTGGGCAGAGAAAAACATTTTTAAAGACTGTGAGAGCTCCCCTTTCCTCACACATCAGAGGTTGCATGCTGTAGGCAGAGAGGCTGCTCACAAATAAAGCCATGGTCTTCACCAGACAAGTGGGTAATTGCCTGTTGAGTCCCAGATTATCTTGTTTCACAAAATGGGTTACGTTACCATGGGGAGGCCAAAAGGAGGGAAATTGCAAGCAGAACAGTTGTTTGAGTGAAGAGAGTTCATCTGCGCCCGCTCTGCCCCTTAGGCTGCTGGTTGCATTGCCCCTGTAGCCCAGCTGTGGGGTTACAGTAGATGGGATACCTTGGAGGGGATTTCACTCCATGCAGTGCTGCCAGATGACACCATCTGGTTTTCACACCTGAATTTCCATGGTTCAGTTTCCAAATCATTGGTTTTGGGTTTGTTGCTGTAACATAGGCCCCACTCAAAGTGAGCTAATAGTGTAGTGACAGCGATTGCTGGTTATTTTGACATTGGTTCACTTCATCTCCCTAAAGCATTCCCAGAGGAGGAAAAAAAATCCACTTCCTTCAAACTTCAGATAGAGGTGGGATAACAGCGGGACTACAGTCCCACTGTGGGGATTGTGCATTAATGTACCACTCAGCAGCACTAATTCTGATTGAGACCCAGCATAGAAAAACAAGTATGAGAACCACTTTTCCACTGAATTAGCTGAGTGCCACCACAAAGTTTAGGCTGGTTGTTTCCATGCTGGGTTTAAGCCTGGCTTGGGGATGACGGAGGTCTGTCATCAAGTTAAGCAGTGGAAGCAAATCATACCTTTTTCCAGCCTGAAGCCTATCAGGATGAAGTCAAACTGCCCACAGGTTTTGAACAAATTTGAGGTGGCAGAGTGAGTTTTTATTGGATAAGTGTTTTGTATTATGAAGCTGCAGTGGTCTTTATTTGATACCAGGTGTCCTAAAGCTGGATTTATTGTATGATCATGATTTGCTTTCAGTGATTTTTCTGTTATTTGTAGTTTCCTCCTTGTAATTCACAGAGGTTTTGCTGAACCAAACCTCTGGTCCTAGTAAATGACAGTCCATTTCAGCTTGTTAGATCTTATGATAGTGACTCTTTCATGGTTTGGAAAATGACACAGCAAACTGGTTCAAGAGTATGCTTGGTAGAAGCTGTGCTAGGAGGATCAATGCCTGTGGTAACTGTTTCTGTAGGCTTTCAGTTGCAAGGCTGCCTCTGCTATGTTTCTCCATCATTAAGTCACTTAAAAAGACAAGCAAAATATTGCTTCTAATTTTTCTTAAATACAGTTGGTGCATTTATCACAACATTTTGCCTTTTCCTCTTGTTTGGTTTCATTCCATGTCTTTCCTGGTTGCGTGGGTTTCTACATTTCTATGGCTGTCCTTTGACTAGTGCTGTCACAAACTCCAGCTCATTACTCCATCAAGAATAGCTTCAGATATCTGTACCATAAACCAAAGTCTATGTTGTACTCTCCAATCACTGGTGCCATTTCTACCTAATGTGCATAGAGTTGAATCAAAGAGTGAAGATATTAATGTTTTTCATTAGACATTCTGTGCAACAATCCAAACCAGATGCAATGATTTTCTTTTCATTATTTTTTTTAACCTTTCCTCCTCAACTTAGCATTTCCTCTTCATTTTCACAGGAAAACTCCCTAGTAGAAGGTGAACAGAAACCCATCTGCCTCCTGTGTTTCTCTGGAGGGCTTAAAATGCTATGGTATTTCAACAGATGATACCATGGTAACACCAAAGATGATGTTAGGATCTAGGCAGGCTGAGAGAGACCATGTTGTTCTCAACTTGAATCAGGCCTTGGGGTTTCTTGGTTCCAAGGAACATCACAAGGGATGGCCATTGAGTTACAAAGGCCAGGGGTAGGCCTGCAGTGGTCTACAAGCACAGACAATGGTCCATACCAAGGTGTTTCCCTAGAGTGGTGTACAAGACAACTTGCAGGTCTACACTGGATCTCCATAAGCCCACTGTGATGTCTCCTTATTGGCTGCACAGGCAACAGCAGAGCAGAAGGAAGGATGACATAGAAGATCAAAGTTGAAGTACCCATGGAAACACACTGAGATCTTAGTTAAGGTGCCAGAAAACCACCCCGATGAGATGTACACATGTTTTTGAGACTGGCGAATGTTCTCAGGACACATCTTCATGTTTTGTTCCTTATCTGACAGGTTCTTGAAGATACCAGGTTTCTCCTGTGACTCACCCAAATTAGCACAGATTGAGTCAATGCTTTGTATTCTTTTTTTCTTTCACGCTGTTTGCCCAAATATTTGAGAATATTTTGAGAAGAGCCAATGCTCGCAGTACTGCTCAGGCTTAGTGTCCAGACAAGACAAGCAGGCTGGACAGGAACTGACATTTTAAAACCCGTCTGCAATAGTTTTGTGGGTGTGCAGTGGGGATGTTTGGATCCAGATCCTCTCTTTTACCACTTTAGCAATGCCTGGGTAAAATTATGCAACACTATCTTAAAAGAGGGGCCAGGCCTGGGGTGATGAAGTCGCTGGAGGTGGGAGAACAAGAAGCGCTGGTGTGTGGAGTGACCGTTTGCAACCCTCCTCCTCACTGCCTTCTATTTACCCTCACAGCTCCAGAAAATAGGGTGCAAATGGTTAAGGGCAGATGCAGCCTCCGGAGGGAGGGGTCTCCTCTGCACTGGTTACTGCAGGGCTCTGGCTCCTTAAATAGCCCA
>JAVHNF010057782.1:3996-18464 GCA_034783455.1 Micropsitta finschii
GTTGCTCTTATCCAAAAAAGTTTTCAGAATTTTCTTCTTTAACACACTGTGCTTCAAACCAACAGGGATTGGAGTAACCACTCGTCTATGCAGTTGACTGATACTAGTGAGAGAGATTGGGGTTTAAATGCAATTTTTTTCATACTGCAAACCATATTAAATTGATCTGGGACTGGCTATATTTTTACCTCATCCTAGAGCAGTGTGTTTGGGTGCTTTTCTGGAAAGAATAGCACCTTGCTGTCTAGGAAGACATCTTCTCACACAGAAGCATGTTATCTCACAGAGCCTTGCTACATGGCAATGTTTCACATGGCCCCAGCACCACTGTGCTGCAACAGCACAAGTCCTAGGGAGAGAAGCTAGTTCACAGACTAGATGGGGGGAGCACAGGATGAACTCACTTCTTTATGTCTTGGGGAGAAGAGAGCAGTTCCTCAGAGGGTTTTTTTCACCTTTAAACTGCTTCTTATCAGTGAACAGCACAAAGAAATTCATGAGACCTTCTAGCTTTCTTCCCCATAGAGACACACAAAACTTGAAATATATAGTTCATGTAGTACACATAATACACACTGCTTGAAATATATGGTTTTCTGATTGTGGGGCATTTGTGCCAGGAACTGGCCTTGTACACATCATTCCAGTCTTTAGCAAATAGTCCTATGCCTTCTCTTTAAAAAATGTTTTTTTTCAGAACTTCTTGCTTCAGATTGTGAGAACTTTAGAAATCCAAAGGGCTTTGTACTCAACCCATTGATCATTGCACTCTTGAGGGTAACTGGATCTTGTCTGTGGGAAATGAGCTTAGAAATGCACTAAGTCCGTTAAGCGAGTTCTTTTATACCACTTAACTAAATCTCATCAGCAGGTTTCTCCTGTTTCTGCCACTAGTATCTTGCTGTGTTGAGTCAGTGTGACTTGCTGAGCAGGATCTTAAGCTCCACATATATATAGATTGCTTGGTATGGATGAGGTTTGATTTCTTGCTCATACAGGTGGGAATTAAACACTGGAAAAGTGACTCTCTAAGCACAGGATCCATTCTTCACATGCTATTGAACAGGTTTGAAGGGTGCAAGTAGCAACACTTTCCTCTGTCAAGAAGTATGTTGTTCCCTGTGAGAGTAAACTTCTCATTCTTGCAACACTTGTGTGTATCCAAGCCCTTGGTTTACAGTGTACCTTGAAGACAAAGTTATTAATTTGTCCAATGCATGACTATTAGCTATTACACCTCAAGAAGTTCACTATAGAAAAGAGATCAAGTTCTTCTCTCAATCTTTTGTTACGATACAGTAAGGCAGGTAATGCAAATCTTAAATGTAAGGGTTTCCATTTCAAACTAGTTAGGTGAAAGAAGGGGAGCATCACCAAGTACATGTCTATGCATAGGACCTGATTTTCTAAGAACTACATTCAAGGGACTGTGGCACTGTTTGGTGGAGGTACGTGAATAAGAGAAGTGAGATGAAACATTTGTGTTACCAATTCAAAGGGAATGCTCTAGAAAGTGCAAGATAGCTGAAAGCAGAACAAGATATGGAGTCTCTGTTGAGATCTGTGTTAGTCGGCAGAGCAAAACTTCAATCTTTCTCTTCAAATACAAACTGCTTCAAGGTAATGTCATCCCCCACTTACATCCTAACAGGCTACCAACTTAATCACTCATGTCAGAAGGGTTTAAGAGGAACTTTGAAAAGAGAGTCTTCAAATCTGTGAAAGGGCAATCTTTTTTTCTCCAAAGAACACATATGCTATGCTGTGAGAACTTGCCGAGGTGAAGAACTGAGTGACACTGAAAGCAATACTAGACATTCATATGAAGGATAAAAAGATTTGCAGTTATAAAACAAACATAAAAATATATCTGTTTTGAAAGAAATTTGAACTGTCAGTGATTTAATTCCAGCTTTAAATTTGAATTATCAGAACAAAATCTGCCATCTTCTCCTGGTAGTTTAGGATGCTATTTCTGGAGTTGGGATACCCTCATCCATGTGTTAGGCATCAGTTCAAACATACAGATATCAAAATCTCACTGTGGTTTTAGTGTGCCATTTGAGGAGCCTACCAATGTCTGACATTTTCTGCTGGCACTGGGACTACATTTGGTGCTGTGTTTGTAATGCCTGTTCAGGATAGTTGGGCAAATCAATTAGTTCTAGCTCAATAGTGCAGTATTTTCACTATTTTGATGCTTCTCTGTATTACTCTCTCTCTAGTGTGCTTTTCCCTCCAACGGGGTATTCAAAGAACTTTGAAAGTCACCTGCAGAATCTGGATTCCCAGCAGCCAGCTGTTCCAGTGGTGCTCTGTGGTTTGACAGCATGGCCCTCTAAATTACCTCCAGGGTTTTGATTTTGTCTCAATTGATTTGGTTCTTTCCTCAGTCTTCATACTTAAGGCAATAAACATAAAAGGCAATGGGGACCAGTTCCCTAGGGGCAATACCAGCCTATGGCTGCTAGATTGCTGGGAACGGTGCCATGGGAGGTGCTGTGCTTCAGATAAAGCAAAACTAGAGAGCCTGGCTGCTGTGGTGCAAGTGGGTTTTGTTGTTCCTTTTACAAGAGTGAGAACATTAAGCCCCAGTGTTCTGGACATATTCCATCCTGGATAATGACATTCTGCCTGCCCTCTATTTTTCTTGCAGCTGTAATTGTTCTTCGTTTCCTACTGTACTGGTTTTGGCTGAGATAATGTTCTTCATCGTACCTTGTATGATGCTGGATTTTGGATTTATGACCAAACCAGTTTTGATAACACAGAAAGGTTTTTGTTATTGGTGAACAGCATTTACACAGCATCAAGCCCTTTCTGTTTCTCACATTGCTGTTCTTACCCTGCCAGCAAGTGCGCTGCGGGTGCAGAAGAAGCTGGGAGAGGACACAGCCAGGAACCCAGCTGACCCAAGGGATATTTCAGAACATACAGCATCATGCTCAGCAATAAAAGCTAAAGGGAGGGATAAGGAGGAGGGGTAGGAGGAGGGGTGGAAGATATTCAGAGTTAAGCTAATTGTCTTCCCAAGCAACTATTATGCATGAGGAAACCCTGCTTTCCTGGAAATGGCTAACAACTGCCTACCAAAGGGATACAAGGAATGAATTCCTTATTTTGCTTTCCTTATGCACACAGCTGTTGCTTTATCTATGAAACTGCCTTTATCTCAACACACGATTGGGATTGATAAGCTCCATTGGTCCCAGTTTCCAGAGTAGCAGTACCACAGCAGAAGTAACAGTTCAGAGTAAGTGAGGGCTGTATGTATTCCATTGTCCCTTCAGAAGTTTCTGCTTGATTTGTAGTCACTATTAGCTACAGGAATTTCTGTTGGTTTTTTTCCTCTCCAATATGTGTGATCTCTGTATAAGGAAGTCCCATCAAGCAGGACTGCGGAACGCACAACAGGGGTAAAAGCAGATGCTGCAACTTCATGCAGCTTAGGAGAATAGCTGTCCAGTTAACATGACTCTGAATCTGGGGTTCAGTTTATGTGAGGAAAATCTCTAAGGGAGGAAGTGAACTCCAGCAGCTGGAAATGTATTCTGATTACACTCTGATTAACTTCCTGGGGAGAGGGTGAGACACTATCATTTGGCAAAAATGTGCTCAAGTATTTTTTGTCCTCTTCTGAAGTTCTCAAAGCTGTATCCTTGCAATGACATTCAAGTCTTCCATAATGAAATTTCAGTTTATTTTGGGACCTAACTCTAACCCCAAACGTAATATTTGTAACCCACCAGGAAAACAGTTTATGAACAGCCTGAGTGTTCTACTAATGTTGTTGTCCATTGGCCATGGGTGCCTGATAAATGGGAGACCCCTTACAAAAGCAGTTCTAAAATCAATTTTAGCTGGCAGAACAGGAAGGAGAGGGGAAAAGCAATTAAGAAGCTACAAGAGAATTGATTTTCACTGGGAGAATAAGCGGGTATTATGTATTCCTGTTTTGACTTACGTTCTCCTGCTGATAGTGACTGTATGTTCCTATTAGCACAGTGTCCCACATTTTGCTGGTTTATTCAGATCTATATAAAGTTATTAAAGACTAATTTCATATGTTGAAAAACACCGAAAAAAACCCAAAAAACCCACCATGTGTCCGCACTCAGACACGCATCCCAGTCAGAGTTAATGTTAAAAGCACTCCAGAAGCCAGCACTGGTTTTCTATATAAACAGAGCAAATTCATTTTTAAAAGCCTCTTCAGTCCTTACGCTCTAACTTCCTGGTAGCCACACACTCCAATCCTGGAGCAGTGGCTGCAAAAGCAACAGCAGTAATGTTTGGAAAAGGAAATCTCTCTTCCCCCTACTACTTCTCATTCTAACTCATGAGCAAGCCAATGGCAGAAAAAGAGCAAGGAAGTGTTCAGTGCAGATGTGTGAGCAGCTCTTCCAAAGTGGCACCAGTATCATATTCTAGGGCAAGAGTAATTTGGAATGAAATTTGCAGACAGAAACATGTGGGTCTGTGCCTTGCAGACTTCATGGAACATAGACTGTCTGTCTGACAGCTATGCAGCTGGCTTACACATGCACAGGGATTCTGTCCCATGCTCCTGGAAAGCACCAGAAGCTTTTTGGTTTTCATGGGCACGCAGCAACAGTGCAGTGCAATTCTGACTCACATAGCAAGCGTGTTAGAGAGTTCAAACATCATACTACTAATACTATAGGTTTTATTCAGGTATCACAGCAGTTGAATACATGGGAAAACCAGCCACAAAAATAGGGTAGGTGAAACCACTGGATTCTGACTGTCACCAATAACAATGTACAAGGAGCCAGCTCTTCCCAGACCCATTTCATCTCTGGCAATCAGATTTCAGGCAATCCAGTTAATACCTTTTTAGCTGACTTCTCCAACAGCCAGATCAGCTAGCAGCCCTACTGCTGGTCATGGGAAGCCCCACTGGCATGGGACACACTGGGACTGCTCTACCTTGCTTGGCAGCTTGGCTAATTGGTTACATTGCATTTAATGTCATTTCACCTTAAAACTCTATACTTACTCCTCTTGATAAACTACTAACTGATTTCGAACAGTCATGGACGTTTATTGTAATGCTTGCCAGAGAAGCATCAGTGGGACATTAGCTGTAATTCAAATTGGATTTGTTAGTGAGATATAAAATTAGCTAAGATTGTTAAAAGGGATTTGTGATTTCAAGTGTCTAGCCTCAACAAATCAGAAAAGGATCACTTTCTAGGAAGTGCTGAGCAGCAGTGCTCTGAAAACCTGGTTAGTCTCTCAAGTTGAGCGCCTCAAATGATAATGCTCTTTTGAGAAGGTTTCACATGTTGTTTTATAAAGTCTAGCAGCCTGAGATAGGTTATGGAGTATCCTCCTCTGTCTTTCCTGAAGAAAGACATTTCTTTGATGACTTTCAAAAGTTCAGGTTCCAGGCAGCTGTTAGGACTTACTTGAGAAAGTCAAAATTGAGAAAGTCAAAACTGAGGAAGAGCACAGCTATTAGAAGCTATTTGTAGTAGGAAAATAGAAGTATTTTCACCATAGTAAAGAGACTGCCAATGTAAAGATCATTCCTGGTTTGCTCTGATAAGAACATTTAAATTAAATGTCCTGTAGGTAAGAGATAAGTTGAAGCCTAAGCTGATAATATTAATTAGAACGTGAATGTAAAAGTAGGCTTGAGATTCCAAACTGTTTTCCAGTTTTGATGGGATGGCATAAAATTCTCTTGAGCCCATTTTGCTTGAACACTAACAACTAAGAGAAAAACAAACAATGTAGTTCTGGTTTTGAAAGTCAAATAGTTTGGGACTGATCCTATCCCTCAGATGTATAAACACAGACTATGTTAAGCTGTGATTGTTTGTACCCTTACCAATGGGTAGGAATACACAAAAGTCTTGTAATCCCAACCTTGAAACTCCAAAAGATCTTGTAACCGCAATTATTTCCTTGGAAGGATGAGTGAAGGGGATAAAGGCAGCAGAGCTGTTTCTGCTGACAACTTCTTGCTTCATATGGCAGCACAGAACAGATTCAAAGTGGACATAAATTATGTTCCACATCTGGCTTCTGCTATCCAGTGACATTTGGAATTCAGAACAATTTTGGCCAATGAAGCAGCCTCCCCTTTTCCTGGGGCCAACCTAGGAGCCTGCCTTTACTTTTGGTAAAAAGTAGGCTCAGAAGGAGACTGAAGTACTGCACTCCTCCTTTGTGCTTTGGACAAGGAGTTTTTACAGAGCACAAATACTGTGTTTCCACTTTAGTGTTCGTAAGACTTTAATGTTCACTGACTTCAGAGGTGGCAGCATTAGACAAAGAATACCATTCAGAGTGCATTAGTGGCTATAGTGTTCCTACCCTGTGGCTTTGTTTTGTTTGTTCTGCACAGATACAATTCACAATCCTGAGGTGGGTTTGCCACTCTTATGAACTGTTGCTAGCAGATGGCTTCACTTTACTTCTGGACTTAGACTTACTAAGATGTCATTTAAGATAACATAGCAGCTTTTGTGCAGAAAGGCACACTTCCCTACCTGCCAGCTCTACATGGAAAGTGCCTGTCAAGATATGGGTGATGGCAGTTTCTGAAACAGAAATGTAGTAGCAAGTCATCATCTCATTTGTGAGAGGTGTCAGGGAGGGAGCTCTTCAGTTGTTTGGGGGTTTTTATACTGCTGTGAGTTCAGGACCTGAATGTGAGGAAGGTGAGAGATGGAGGAAACCTTGGCAAATATCAGCCGTTATCAGTAGGGAGTCAAGATTTCTGCTCCTGGTTTAGACTCTTTCTTGTGTACTAGGCTATTTCAAGTGTCAAATAGGATTCATGATAGGAAAATCAAAGTACTATTGTCATTTATTTTCACATACAATTTGTTTTTGTAGAAAATATCCTGAGTTCACCCCAGATTAAGGAGTCATTTGGAATGACTGAACCCCTAAGTTTCATTAAAGAAACTTTTCGATGAGAGAAATTACCTGGTTTTAGTTAAGGCTGCTGAATGTCCCTCCCTAGGGAAAACTGTCCTGAGGCTGGCTCAATCCAAGACCTCTGTCTGTGATAAGGAATGGCAGTCCCCTCTAAGTCAGCGGGTGAATTCCCATTGTCCCTCTACTTCCATTACCACTAAGCAATGCAGCTGCAGTGTTGATCTCCTGCTTTACCTTCCTTTATTTTGCCATCACATAGATTGGCTGTCCTTAGTTAGGGAACTTGAAACTGGAGATGTTTAGCTGCTAAAAACATGTGTATTTCTCTGACCTCAGCAGCTGCACACACAAATGCACTCAGACATGCATGTGTGATGGAAAAACAAATGTGAGAAGGTGGCAGTTTTAAAACCAGCATTGTCAAGGTTGATAGTGGTTTTACTGGATGGCGGAAGTTTGTGAATTCCTCTCCAGGTGACCTGGCACTTGGAGGCGTGATATAAAGAAGCTGGAGGTAAGAAGTGGTTTAAATGAAATCAATGGCTGGAACAGCAGATCACAAGAACAGTACCACTATATAACAAGTAAAAATGCTTGTTAGAGGGCTGCAAGCAAAAGGACAGGAACATTAAAACACTTTGCATTCCTGTTGTAAGAAAATACCTTGTGGAGGAGTATACACAAAATCACAAGCATAATAATAAAGAGCAATTGTAGAGTCCTGACAGGCACTGCCATTTGAGACAATAGCAATCAGAAGCTTTACAACTGAAGATATTTTAATCCTGTAAAGGTCGTGTCAGTATCTGTGCTACATCATGTATCACATTTGTAAAGGTGCCTTGGAATCTGTTCTGACCATGGCACCTTGACAGTGCTCCTGAAGCAAAGGAGAAGTGCCCCAAAGCACTTATCTCTTCAGAAGGATGTCATCATTCTGATTAGACTGAGTGTTGGAAATGATGCTTCTTGTTCTTGAAGGGCTCCACTGGAGAGGTCATTCCCTAGTTAGTGTGTCCTGGGACAGTGGAGAGCAATGCAATTAGATAACACAAACAGGTCAGAGCAACACGATTTCTAAGGGTGGCGTCTTGCAGAACTAGTGGAGAGATTCTGATTTAGCTATGGGGAGATACATGAAATCAGTTTCCACTAAAGTAACTTCTAAATGATAAAATAAAAATTGGAACTTTTCCAGACTACCTTAGAAGCCAGATAGACATCTGCTATTCCAATTATAGAATTCTTTAAAGCAGATGAAATAGCTTGCTTTCTTGGAAGTTTTCACTAGACCACATCACACAGATAACAAAGTTAGTAGTGCTTCACTCATCTCTTTGAATGTACAATCAAGCATCTTGATTGTACAAGAAATGACATCTGTCATCTCAAACCCATTACAAAATCCCATTTTAAATCTAAATACAAGCTACACCTCAATAATGGGGGCTGAATCCTTTTGAAAAACACCTGCTCCCTCATCTTCTCTGCCTGTCCTTCCTGAAGAGCCTGTATCCTTCCATTCCAACACTCTAGTCATAGGAGTCAGAGAAGATAAGAGTTTTACTATGAAATGTTTTGGGACATGAACATGGATTTAATAGCACTATCAGCTGAAAAGTAGCTAATTTTAATTTCCTTCTGCCCTTTATACAAGAGAAAGCTCTGTTGTTAGTAGTAGATGGGTAATGCTTTTCCAGCAGAACCCATAACCCTCTTCAGAGCTCATTTTGTTTTCCCAATCCAGCCTCTTGTTATCAGGATTGTTTTGTTGGCAAAAGGGTTCGGTGGTGGGGATGAGAGGTGACTGCTGTTAGTGCAAGAGCAAAAAACAGCATCATGAAGGGCAAACAGATCCCGACAGAGATCCCCTGCTGTGTGCATGGAGAAACCCAGGAAAAATGAACACAGACCTTTTTAAAGTATAGAGGGCCCCAACAGAAACTGGGAAGTTTCTGTTTGGTTGGGTTTTTTTTCCTAATGTTTGGTAAAAAAGACCTTAAATACTAGAAGAACTGTCCAAAGAGGATGACTTCCTCCTTTAGGAGCAGGCAGAGGGCAGATGAGGAAAGCCAATGTCTATGTGCATGCAGCACATAGCAACGTGTCCCAGAAAATGGCCTTGTGCTAGACTTACCCAGTCCCTCATGCAGGGGACACTAAAAAGACTTCCCTGGGATACACTTCAGCCCAATCATTCTCTGATCATAGCGGGTGACTCGCTTGTGCTCAAAGATATGAGACTGAATTCAACCAGAGATGGTTCCATTGCTGACACATTAAAACTTGCCAGTTGACTCTTATAATAGCATCTGCTCAGCCATGTCCTGTGGCTGTGACTGCCATAGGATCTTAGGCGCTGTGCAATGCCTCTGCTGTATCTATTTTTGTTCTTCTTTTTGATTCTTTTCCAGCCTGTTAAAGCTTTTCCCAAATGAAAGTTATCATTGCATTTTACCAGTGTTTATGTATTATTTTGGAACACTGATAATTTTTGCTAAATGGAATTGTTACACAGAATAGTAAAGTCTGTGCCTGCTGAAAAAGATGGTTTGACAAAACCGGCCCACTTTTCTTGAATGATGTTCTAATGAAAGAAGTCCTAACACTGTTGAAAGGACATTTTCTTACAGAAATATCCTATTATTACTATTTATTGTAGCAGAAGAGGCCTAAATTTATGAATAAGGCAAGGCATCATGGGATACTTAATATCTTTTATTAGACCAGATGATGCATCAGGAAAGGAGTCAAAGACTGTTTCAGACCTGCAGCAGGAGCTGCATGCCCCCAAACCTGACTTGTTTACCAATAGCAGCAGCTGGTATAATGAAATTCATTGCTGTTTATTCCAAAGCTTGCCTAGATTTTATTTCACAGCTAGCAATGGCTTGCTGGTTTGAATTTTACCATTTTTAGTTGAATTAGAAGAGAATAGGCATTTTTAAAAGCCAAATTCAGAATATGATTTTCAAAATGTGAGGATTTTGTTCCATGTAGAAGTACAGCTGAAGTTCTGCAATCTCATTATCCTTCAGAGGAGAGAATAGAAGTCCTGCTCCTTTCACCTCATTACCCGATTTCTTAGTGGGAGAATTCCAAAGCTGTCTCTGATGTACCTTTACCGGAAAGCAGGTTCACACTAATGGTCCAGCCTATAGATAACAGTACTAGCTCTGTTCAAAGAGCCCAGTCATACAGCATAGAGATGGGATAACCCTCTTTTCCTGGAAGGAATGTTCCTACTCAGAGTGATCAGAGTGGCCCCAAATGAGAGCTAGGAAAAGCAAAGTGGACAGTTAGGCCACACAGTCTGTTTTCACCTGAGGAATCAGATAAGACCTTTGAAAAAAGTGACCCAAGTTCATCTGCAATGTTGTTCCCTATCGCTGGTGTTACACAGTCAGTCTGACCCTTTGATGGAGAGCTTGAAGATGAAAGACAGTTAGAGAAGCTTTAACAAAAGAACATGTAGCAGGCCTGGCTGTTTAGTTCAGTAATGCTTTCTTAAGCATGCCACTTAATGAGAGACTTTGCTGACACATCGTTGTGTAATGGAATCGTAACACAGTAGAGGGGTGCTGTGTTTGAAATAGAGATGCTGCATCGTAATGAAAGGATGCTTTTGCCATGGTAGGGGGCTGTTTATGTAGTGCTGGGATGAGAGAGACCCTATTTGCTTAGTGGCAGGGTGCTGCTTGTGTAGTGATACAAGTGGTTTGGCAGTGGAGGAGGTTGCAGAGCGGCCGGCAAGATTTGAGCAACTCCAGCTGCCAAGTGACTTTGTTGTTCTTCTCATTCTTTTCACAGAGGCATGGAGAGAAACAGCCTAACCTTTTGTTCCACTTGCATTTTTTACATTTTATGTTGCTTTGTATTATGTTTAACAAAGTACTGACATCTGGAGTCACAGCAGTCCTTGGCCCTGAAGCACTGTTTCCATTACAGCTTAGACCCCCTTCTTTGCCTTTTTATTTGCACAATAATACAACACCCTAATTCTGCATCCCTCTGTGCAATAGCTCAGACTCATGAAACCACAGTCACTTTATGTTCTTCTCAGTCTTCTAGTTCTTTCATTTATTTTGCCATTTGCATAATAGGTAGATGTCTTACTGTTATCAAGTGGTATCTGTCTTTTCAAGAACTTAATTTAGAAATTACTGTAATGCATATAACTGGGCAGATGAGAACCCCAAGGAAGAGATTTCTATTTTGCCTATTTTGGTGTGGTCTTATCCCATTCCTTAGTCTTGATACAGGTAAAATATGTAACCTTGTGTTCTACAGACTGGGAAACTAAGGCACTGAGGAATTAAGAAGACATGTCCAAGTCTGCAGCAGAGTCCCTGTGTCTTAGTTCTTGTTCAGATCCTTATCCATAGACCTATTCCTTTCCCAGGGACACCACATCACGTTTGAGTTCTGCTTTGATAGGAGTGACAGAATCAGCATATCCTTACATGAGTTCTCTTGCAAATGTAACATAAACCCTTTCTTGTTAGCCCCATGCTTATAATCTGTGGGTCTGAGACCAAAAGGCCCAGGAAAAGACTGCTTTTTGTACATGAAGTGGATGTCTTCCTTCATTTCTTTTTTAACTCTCAGAGTGTCAAAACAGATGATTCAAATAAGAGGAAAGTGAGTAAAGCAGTTCTGCTAAATGAGAAGACATTACATTCTGGTTCTCGGGGTTCTCCTCTTTGAAATGATGTTATATAGAGAAGGATTTGGCCATTAAATGAAGGGACTGAATTAGTTCTACCCATTAATTCCCCTGGAAGCAGTAAGTCTCTGTACCCTTGACATTTGCATAGACTGATGCACGTCATCTTCATCCCTTGCAGGTAGCAAGGCATTCAGCATTTTGACTTCCCTCAATTCTAACAGCAGGAGTTTTGTGGGACTCATGAATACACAGACTTTACAACACAAAGTAAACTACATCTATTCTATATACAGGTCAGAAGGGCAGAAGTTAGACAATATAATTCTCTCAGACTGGAACTGGAGACAGCCAGAGTAAGCTAGGGCAGACGAGAGCAAAGATCAAATATACATCAAAGTAATGCACCTAGCACGTAGCTCTTGTATCCAGCCAGTAGCAGTGAGGATACAGATCGCTTGAAAGGTTAAACCAGTACATATGTTCCCCCACAAACACAACTAATGAAGCCTCACAGTTTCTTTCTTTTTCTGTTTCTTGCTTTCCTTACAGCTGCATTTTGTAAGTTCTCAATTCATTTTTGCCACTTGCAATATGTTCTCCCAAATAGAATCACAGAATCATTGAGATTGGAAAATACCCTTAAGATCATCAAGCCCAACCATAATAAACCTGACACTGCCAAGTCCACCACTAAACTGTGTCCCCAGGCACCACATCTTAATTTTTATCCAAGAACCAACACGTCTGTATTGAGGTTTTCAGTGATGTTATTACCCACTTGCCTGCTACATGAACACCTGATCTGTAATCATTTTTTGGAAGACTTTCCTGAAAAAGAAGATACTGTATGTTATCATCTTTGTTGAACTTTGGATCTCTTCCCATTGCCCTTCAAACACCAACCTTCTCTTGTTCTTGGGAGCAGTTAGAAGACAACCCACTGAATAAGATGATAGATGTGTCTTGTTTATCAGGAAAGCATTTTGGCAGTCTCATGCAAATGGCTAGAAGGACTCTACTGCATTTTAACCAAGAAGCAAGAAGAACTGAGTGTCCTTTCTCTCTGTTGAAGCCATACCATCTCATAGCTTCACACATTTTCTAGTCTTAAAATACGCTGACTCCTTCAGTGTCCCACTCAACCTGCAAGACGTTTCAGAGTATTTGTTCAGTGTTTTTGTAAGAGCTTTTGTAAAAGCAGTGGACTGTTAAATGCTATTAAGACAGCTGTCGGACTAAGTGTGACTGTCTCTTGTCCAATATGTTTTTATTAGTGGTACTCAGTTTAAACTCCAGCTGAAATGCTTTATATTTGAAACAGATCAGGTGTTCTGGGAGCCAAATCCTTTGCTGCTACCCTATTGGTTTCCTTAATGAAGAAAGGCTAAGCGACAGGCAGGCAGACAAAACCATCTGCATCCTGTGAAGGTTTCTTGTTCAGTAATCATACATCATGTGACACCTGAAGGTGGAGTAACAGACTTGCCTTTGTGCTTGCTCTGTTGCAGGTTCAAATAATATTTTTTGAAATGTTGTGTTATGATATTTAAGAAGTATTAACCTTTAGTGCCGTAGAAATTTCTTCCAAAACAGCAGTGATACCTTTTAGTCCTATATTATTATTGATTGCTATTCAGTTTTCTTTTCTGACTCCTCCAGATGGATCCCATTTAAGAACAAGGAAGTAGTACACAAATATTATTGCTTCTTTTTAATTAAGGGTAGCTAAAGGACATGATATTAGCTAATATTTAATTCAAAAAGATAAGATTATCCTAATTATACCTATGAACCAAACAGAATGGTGATATGTCAACAACTTAGACATTGACTGTAATCCTCTGGTTAATGCAAACCCTGAATCTAAGAGCAGTCTGGGTAATTAATTTCATTAGGGTAATTTTTTATATATCAAATAAGTATTTAAATAAATATGTAATGTCAGCAGGAGTAATGTACACTTCTAAATCTGGAAGTTTATGGATCTGTTTACACCGGTATCTTAATAGAAACCAGGAAAGCTCTCTTGATGTGAATCTCTCAGCTATCCCCACTTCCCATGCTTTGGTTCACATCACAGAGCAATTCTGGACCATGCAAACTGGATTACTTTTAGGTAAAGCTGAACCAGTAACATGTTCCATGAGGGCATCTCTTGCGCTGCAAGCAGTATGAAATATTCAGGCCTTGGTACCAGACTAGAGCTAGTCCAAAATAGTATCCCAGGTAAACATAGTGTAAATTATCAGCACAAGCTGTTTTCCTTAACAAATCTACTTCTATTGTTTTGTACTACTTGCTAATGTAGACATAAACTGTCTCTACCATGGTTGTTATCTCCAGTCCATGTAGTGTTAGTTAAATCCCTTACTCAAACAAATTTTGTCATTGTCATCAGTGGTACTGCATAGCAAGAGCAATATATAGCCAAAGATTAAATTGTTCCCTGTGTGTTCTCAAACTTAACCCAGGTGCAATCACTTAAACAGTAAATTTGTGATCACCCTTGGATACTTGTGATTTGCAGTTTGGAACACACTCTTAAATACTGCATACTTCTATAGTCAATTTACTCTAAAGTTGGTACTACATTTGATTAAGACAGTACAGACAGCACTAAATCAACTCTCACTCCAAAATCATTAAATCAGGGGAACGATTAAACTAGCTGCAAATAACAGCAACTCTTAGTTTATACTGGCATGAATAAAAGCAAATGGCTGTGCAAATGGGTAAGCAATGATGAAGGATCAGAAGCCCAGCTTGAGTATTTTATGCTGATCTACCATGTCTAGATATCTTTCCATTTGGATCATCAGTTGAAATTCATTAAAACGAGGGGATTTTGATCATGTGCTTAGTTGCTCTGATGTCTAGGACATAT
>JAVHNF010057785.1:3922-15187 GCA_034783455.1 Micropsitta finschii
AACACTAAATAATTATTTTAACTTTTTTTTTTTTTTTTTTTTTTTTATTTAGTTACAGATAAACACCAGTTCAAACCCGAACACATGCTGTACAGATTCCGATATGATGATGGAACATACTACCCCAGAAATGAGATGCAGGATGTGATTTCTAAGGTACAGGTTAGAATACTTGCTATTATTAGGAAGAACATGTCCAAAATGGAGGTTCTGCTTGAAAAATAATGTAAAATATGCTAGCATCAAAAACATCCCTTCACACATGCCTGCCTCTATTTTTATGAGAATCCAATTCAGTTTACTGTTTGTAAAGGAAGATGCTGGCTTGCTGTTATGCATTTTAAATGCAAAATTAAAGTTTGTTGTGTTTGTTGGTTCTATTATTTAATGTTTTCATATGACATGTTTATGGGTGGAGCTGGCGTTTCAGTCTATTGTATTTTTCAGCCCATTTTAATAGATACGAAGCTATGTGTGGAAAATTGGTTTTGATTTTTCTCTTAAATCTGAGTGTCATTTGTTAGTGCCTTAACGAGGTGGTAAATCTGCAGTCATATAGATGTTCAAACACAAATTGGTAGTGCTGTCCATCCCCACTACTGGACATAAGCATAGAATCCTAAAATGATTGAAGAAAGTTGCCTTTAAACTCATTAATATTCAAACTTTCATGATTTTGAGGTGGTAGAAAATGCTAGCTTTTGGGTATTACATTATAGTGTTATTTACTTTTCTACTGGTATTTCTTAATGCAAGGTGTATCTAAAAGAATCTTCAATACTGAGCTTCAAGGCATGGGAAAGTAGGATGGAATCTAATTTGACGTGACTTTTAATTGTTATACATGGTTGTTCTTGAATGTTTTAAATTGTTTTTGATAGTCTGCTAAGTAACACTAAGTCAATTTCTTTTTTAAAAAACAGTTTTCCGATAGTAGTTTCTTAACTCCTACAAATGTTTTATGTTTTTAATTGAAAAAAAAAAATCAAATCTTTGAACCTGTTTGCATTTTTTAAGTTTATTGGTTATTTATAATTTAAATTTGTAAGTACATTATTGATGCATATAATCAAATGCAATCGTTTTTACCTTAATTAGTCACTTTGTGTGTAGAATAGCAACCAGTGATTACAAAAATGTTAATGCATGGAAACATTGCTTTATCTTTCAGGTTTTTTGTATATTTCTTTCAAAGTACTATACTTTCAGAATTTTTTAATGCTACCTTAAAGCTTAGTCTTTTTATATGTGTCTCGGTAAAGCTTAGATTAGGTTGGAAATGTTTTCTTTTTCATAATTCATTCATCAGTATTTTTGTCTGGAAATACTACTTGTTGGCACATGAAAATATATATAGATTTGAACAGAGTTTTTTACTATATAAATATAGGCTTCCTTTCTGCATCTGTTCCTTTTATGTTCTCTGTCGTGTGAACAGGTGGCTAACTAACCTCATCTTTCTCTTTAACAGGGTGTACGACTGTACTGTCGCCTTCACAGTCTGTTTACCCCAGTAATTAGGTGAGTCAAATTGGGAAATCCTTAAAGAGTCAAATTGAAGAAGTATGTAATCTGAAGATACTGTGTTTGAATGCAGGAACCTAACCCATCCTTTGAAGATTGGTCTCTTGGGAATAATCAAACAAGAGTGAAGGGCTATAAAGACAAAAAGCATAACTGAATCATTAAATGACTACAGACTTCATTCAGTATGACCTTTTTTTAGAGTTTTAGAACCTTCTAGGTACTGATGGACATGCTTATATACTTACTGTATATTTACTAACACTTCATTACCTCCTTTGGGGAGTCCCACGTGCCTTTATACGCCAGTGACATTGTCGCCCAAGTAAGATAAGTAAGCCTTCTCCTTTCTTTCTGTACTAAAAGGTTTGACTTGCTGTTTTACTCCAGAGGCAACTTTTGAACCGTTACAAAATTCTCAGTTCATGCTTGCACTAACTCGTTTATAAAATACAAGTATTTTAGGTTCTTTTGAGTTTTCACTTGATTTTTTTTTTTGTTTGCTTTGAGCAGGGATAAAGATTATCACTTGAGAACCTACAAATCTGTGGTCATGGCTAACAAACTCATAGACTGGTTGATTGCACAGGCAAGTATACACCAGTGGATTTATTTATGTTTTTCATTTAAATTCTAAGTTGAAAGGTAACAATGTATTAAGCAGAATAACATGCAGGCACTTTGTGTAGGAGTTACTATAACGGCACATGTAAACGTAATCCTCTTAAACTAGTAAGGTAACTGAAATCAGCTGTAAGCAGACATGCTGTTTATTCCTTTTGTGCTTATCTTTCTTACGTGCAATTTAAGTGTATTAATGAGACTTAGTTTTGTAAGTGTTCATGGCTTAAAATAAAATGGATAGCCTCTGATAACTCTAAGTTACTAACTAGATGGACGAAAGTCAGTACCAATTTGCAGTCATTACTTCTGTTTTATTTTAAGCAAACTAGGAACAAGAACAGGGTATCCTGTTCACTCAGTCAACATGTACAAGTTTATAAGATAAAAGTTAAAAACTTTGACACTTTTACATTCTATTATATTAAATTTTTATGGGGAATGCAGTGTTTCTAAAATGTTTACATCTTTATTTGTAACTGTAAAGATATATACCATGTAAAGTTCTCTTCCAACCCAAGCTATTCTATGGTTTTATGATAAGCATGTATATACTGTTTAATATGTGTGCAATAAATGTGTATATAAAGGTGTGTGGGGGTAAATACCATCTACAACTGTTGCCAACCCTGTAAGTTTATGCTATTGTGTGTTTTGCTGCTATATTAAAGTAAATTAAAAAAATATGCTATGGCTTAACAGGGAGATTGCCGGACGAGGGAGGAAGCTATGATATTCGGTGTAGCTCTTTGTGATAATGGGTTTATGCACCATGGTAAGTAAATACATTCTGTGCAAGCTATGCTTACCTTTCATTTAATGCTATCTGCATAGTTGAAAGGAAATGCAAGGGCTGGTAAAGATATTACAGAAGGGATAGCAAGTTCTTTCATTGTATTGTTGAAGAGATCTATGCTACAGTCTTCAAAGAAAAAAAAGCTATTGTATACTCTGAAAATTATTTTCAGTCAATTTTATAGCACACACTGAGGAATTCATCCTCTGAAGAATATGGATGTGTGTGTCAGTTTTATTAGCCACTCTGAAAGAAGTTTCTTAAGCAGGTAGTACATGTTTGCACAGATGAAATGATAAAAAAAATAGGAAACACATAGGAAAGAAAGGAGATGGTTTTTTTGGAATGAATGGAGGAGCATGACCTTAAAAAAAGTTGTAGTGGTGACAAGAGGAGAAAGTGGAGTGTAGAAAAATGAGAAAATCATAAGGGCAGCAGCGAACAAAGAAGGGAGAGGAGAGAAGAGCTATGTACAGAACAAAAAATGAGGTGAACAAGGTCAAATTTAATACCATCAGAGGGAATATTTCAGTGAAAGGATTGAAGCAATAGGCCATTTACTGAAATGAAAAGAGGAAGAAATTATTTTCTTATCAGCTTGTTTAGAGAAGGAGGTAGAATTAACTTCCTCTCTGGCACTGTTCATTCTTTTTCCTTGCTCTTTTAAACATGCAGACTGCATTCGCCTGCTGTTCTAGTTGCTTCCACATCCCCACCAAGCCCATTTCTAATACTGAACCTGGCATCCTTCACCACCTGGAGAGTCCTAGAACTTGGTGCTGAGTGTCTCCAGCAGCTGTCCATCAGAACTTTTGAAACCCACTTTTTTTAAATCCTCTTTAGGAGGAAACCTTGCGCTTGGCATTTTCACTAAAACCATTTCAAGCTAATGTGTCTTCCTCAGCTTGGTGAAATCCAGATGTTGGGGTTGAAAATTAGCTTAATGATACCTGTCTGTGATGGATCCAAATAAAAATCCTTGTTTATGTTAAAAATTAATATTTCCCTGGATTCACATACAGAAATAGTTTGCTGCAGTTCAATAGGTGTATGCATGTTCAGTATTTTATGGTTTATGAAAGGCATTAATACGTGTGGTCTTGCATCATACAGTGTTAGAGAAAAGCGAATTTAAAGATGAACCATTGCTGTTTCGTTTTTATGCGGATGAAGAAATGGAAGGGTCAAATATGAAGCACAGACTCATGAAACATGATCTGAAAGTAGTGGAAAATGTCATAGCCAAGTCATTACTGGTGAGTGAAACCCAAGGATTTTATGCTTTGATGAGTGAAGAAATTGATTGTAGTGACAACAAATTAGCACTGTATGTATTTATTTAATGGGGATGTCCTTTAGCTGTTCTTCATGCCTTTCTGAACAATATTTTGAACAATTTTATTTTTCAGATTAAATCTAATGAAGGCACCTATGGTTTTGGTTTAGAAGATAAAAATAAGGTGCCAATTATTAAAGTGGTGGAGAAAGGATCAAATGCTGAGGTATCAAGTATTATAAATTATCATCCCTATTTTATTCACTTGATCACAGGTGTGTGTTTTGTACATCAGTGGGGAAAATCTGTGGTAGTAGAAGGTAACAATGATAACTTTCCAAGAAAACTGTGGTTATAAATCTTTTTTTTCCCCCTTTTTTTCATTTGGTTTTGTTTAAAATGCTGCTCTGACCATTATCAGCACTTCCTTTCTGCTCAGGTAAATTGTCATATTGAGTGGTGATATAAAAGTGGTCATTTTATTTTTATACATTTTATAATATTGCAGTGATGACATTGATCATGAGTGGAATAAACATTTTTGGTAGAGCGTAAACTGAGTATAGAGCTAGTCTGTGAGTTGCACTAGATATATTTCATAATAAAGGATGTATCAAGCTTTGGGTGAAGTCTAGAATTTAAGAATCTGAATGAAACAATTACAGCTTTTCTGTTTGTTAGTATTGCTTTAGATGCTCTTTGAGTAATTTCATACTCTGTTGATCTGCATGGGAGTGTCTGTACATGTAAAGATACAGAATGAGTCTCTTCCATGAGATAAAAAATTTGGACCCAGATTTCAAGCCTTTCTAGATCTCATGGTTGCATAGAAATTTAAGGTAAAAAGAGATATATGAAATCAATAATATAATACAGCCACAGTGCTGTATAGGATGATTTCTAGCAGTCATATTCTGCCATGATCTTAGATGGTGCTATGGTTTAGTCTGTGCCCTGAGCTGCAGTGTGTACTCCTGCCATCTAACTAGTTACAGTTCTTTTTTTGTTAGACCAGAGTTTAAAATGTGTAAGCAATTTGGGCTGTGATACCATTGGCTCAAAGACCATGAAATAGTTAAGGATTTTTTTTTCGCTTTGGAACTTAATACTTATTCACTTACTGGAATATTAATCAGGTCTTTATGAAAAGAAGCTCTAGGTCCTTTGGAGAGTGATGGATGGACAAATTAGGTAGCATCATAAAAAAGTAAATTGGCTCAAGGAAAGCTGTTGTGTTAGTTATTCCAAATATTAACTGATATTTTAATACTGTCATAAAATCTTGATTAAGAGCAAGTCTTGTATTTAGGTCTCTTCAGAATGAGTGTTTAATGTACCTTTCAAGCCAATTTAACCAGTTCTAGAAGTGTTTTATGGTTTAAGTCTTTTGTGAGTGGTATATGAAGGAAGCATAAAGAATGTAAAAGCAGTGTGCATGTCATTATTCCTATTAGGGTTGCATGCCAGCAGCAGAAAACATAATGGTTATAAAAAGCAAATGTATACACAACTGTCATTGTTTTCTAGATGGCAGGCTTGGAAGTTGGGAAAAAAATCTTTGCCATTAACGGTGACCTGGTTTTTCTGCGACCCTTCAGTGAAGTGGATTGCTTTCTGAAAGCATGTTTAAACAGTAGAAAACCCCTGCGGGTTCTTGTGAGCACTAAACCACGGGAGTAAGTTATCGTTCCTTTGGGGGAATTTTTATGAACTACAATTGAAGCGAATTTTAAAAGACCAGTGGAGCTTCAGAGAGTACAACTGTAAAGTTATTTTAAATGCTGTATCTAATCTGACTTTGCAAAGTCAAGCAATTTGATCTGCTTTGATTTTATTACATTAGTCATGAGAAGAAAAACACAAGTGCTTTAGATCATCCTTTCTGCTACTTTAAATACGTGCAGGAACCACAAGTGTAAATGAAGTTTCCTTGCTGTAACGGACAGTTTTGATCACTTATCTCTCACTGTGTTTATTAAACAAGTTCCTCTGCCTGGAGATTAGTTGCTGGTTTGGCAGAAGTCAGACTCTCTTATCTAATGGGCCCCTTCAGCATGTGTGCTGGTTGTGTAAACAGCAGGAGCAAGTAAACAGCTCCCCATCTTTATGTAACAGATGTATTTCTGTACGCAGTTGTGACCATTTCTACCTGAATGCAATTTTTGTTACTTAAAAGAAATACAAAGTGAGGACTGATGGCTGGGCTCAGTAAATATGTAAATTAATGAAGTTAATGCAGTTATTACTAGTTTATACATACCAAATAAAGAGGAAAGTAAGAAACAGTGGTCAGAAGTAATTTTGATCAAATTTTGCTGGGTAAGGAGGAACCATTCTCTCTTACCAGGTAGCACACAGAACGTGCCTTGTAAATGGCTCTGGTTCAGCAGTAAAATGGAGATGTGTTTCCTGTATTAATAAGTAAGGGTGTCTTGAGAAATGCAGTGGCACCCCAAACAAACAAAAACAGCAATAAGAAAAATTCCCCAAATGAGTAGATGAGAGTGTTGGAGCAAGTATGAAAGACATATCTTGGCCTTTCTTTAATGTAGGACTTTGTTTAATTTCTGATTCAACTTGAAAATGTTGTGAATTTCATGGTTGTGAAATGTGAATTTCAGGGTTGACAGAGGTAATCTAGTGAATGAGGAGTTCAGAGGAGTTGAAGAATTTGTTTCTCAGTGCTGCCTGCTTTTTGTCAGGAGCTGCCACTCGCACAACTGTGTTGGCAGAAGAGACAGTTCTCTCCTAACTAAATTCTTAGGTAAAAACTGCCTGTGATGGGCTTTCATAGCTCTTCAGACTATTCCAAAAGCATTTTCAGAATGAAATTGCATAGATTGGATCAACCTTCATTAGTATATAATATATACTACATGATTCTATACTTATGAAAATATTTCAGATGAAAATTCGTTAATCTCAAGAATATTCCATTTTTTTTTTAAGCTTCATAGACTTCAGTGGGTTTTGGATCTCACCTGTGCTGATGTTTGTCTCCAGATGCTAAACATTATGTATACCAGAAAAAAATGAAAGTACAAGAAATGATGCAGTGATATTATTCAACATAATATCTGCAAATCAAGTTTATTAAAGTCCAAATCTATTTTAAGTCACTTTTCATCATCAATTTGAATTGCACTGGAAGATAGAGCTTGGGGCAGAGATCCTTGAAATAAAAACAGAGCTGGCTCTGGAAGTAAAGGCTGTAAAGCTAAATCAGTGGACTGTTATGCATGACCTGACTAGCGCTGATAAGGGGTAATGCAGCTGTGTTGCTTTTTCTGGAATCTGAGCTGATATCATGTGGATATGCTGGCTTACTTTGGGTGAGCTCAGAGCTTCATTTTAAGGAGTAGATGTGAATTTTGATTCTAAGAACTGTTTTTGTTGGTTATGTTTCAGCAGGTTTATTACTGTTGCACTTAGGCCAGCAGAAGTGTAATACAATGTACTTACGAGTTACAAGAACAGTAGTAGGTGATTCTTGCTTGAGAAACCTCAGATTTTACATAACTGCCTGGGAAAATTGCACCAAATACTTTCCCAGTAAAACTCATCAAGTAGTCACTTTTAGATGTTAACAAATTGTGCTATAGATCTAGTCTTTGCAGTCTTCTGCAGCTTATCTGGGAAGGCCTTGCATGATCTGTGGTCTCCAGGCTTTGTCCTCTTGACTGAGAGACTCCCTGTCTTCCCAGGGCTTTCGGTGTTACCGTGCTGTGGCAATTTGCCCAAATCACATGCTTTGGTCATAATCGACATATTGAATTTACCTGTGAAATAGTATTGCATTCCTTTGATTGGTTTCAGTATCTCAGCTTGCTCTTATTTCTGATGTCAGTGGTACAGAGTATCTGTAAGTGGATCCTGCTGAATCTGAAACTGTGAATTGAATGAAAATGTCCTGCACTCTTGTAACTTACTTATTGCTTTATATTGATATATTTATATATATCAGTGCATAATATATATATATATATATATCTACCTTTATATTAAATAACAAAACGTTACCTTTTCTACATTCCTTTTGAATCTTTGCTTGTATCAGGACAGTGAAGATTCCTGATTCTGCAGATGGACTTGGATTCCAAATCCGGGGCTTTGGTCCATCAGTTGTCCATGCTGTTGGGAGAGGTAAGAGCTGTCAACTGTAGTGGTAAACATATATTGGCTATCTAAACGGCATGGCTGAGATACATCAAAATTAGGTCCAGTGATTCAGTTTAGGTTTCTCCTCCAAAGTAACAAACAATATTAAATAAAACCAGGTAAGATTGTTCAGTGTTCTTATACTTTGTAAACTTTGGATAGATTTTCTGGCTTTTTATTTTCTTTGTTGGGAACCACTCACTTCCTGAGCATTGTATTTGTTAGGTGGCCATGTAGTCCTGCAATGCTGTGAAAACGATTTACAGAAAATGCACTTCTCACAAGTCTTTTCAAGGGCGCTAGTGGTCTCGTCTATCTTACTAACTGCAGGTGTCTCCTGTAAATACTGTTTTGTCCATTTTGTGGTGTGGTTGTCAAATGCTTGCCATCTCTAACTCAATATGTTCTTGACTGTGACACTGGTGATGAAAGAAGGTGAAGCATTCGTTGTTGCTGTTTATGTTGTTAATGGTAGAGCCAACTAAAGTTATTTTCAGCTGTTGTGGGGCTGTCATGTACTTTTTTCCCCCCTCCTCCCTTTATAATTGAGGAATTTTAAGTGAACTAATCTGCAGAGCACCCAGATTTGAACAGAGCTTGATGGCTTTTATTTTTCTTCCTAGGCTCTGGTGCCAGAAATTAGAATTTCAAGAGAAAGTCTAATAGACTACAGACTTTTGAGCTGATGTGATAATTATTTCTGCACCTGGATCTCAATTCAACTGCCTATCCTTATTCATTAAGCAAACACTTTATTCCAATTAGCCTCAACAGTATGTAAGCGTGTGCATGAGTGGTTTACTAAACCTGAAAGATTTTAAGCATATGCTTAAATACTTTGCTGAATTGGGTTCCTGTTTTGGGTTTTTTTTTTTTTTTGGCTTTTTTTTTTTTTTTTTTTTTTTTTAATATTTGTGTTTGGTTTTTTGAGAGATATTTAAAAAGGCCTATTTAAATGTTTATTTTTAAATCTTTTTTGGTGAGGTGCATGTGTTGCAATAGCTATTAATGGTGTCACTTCCAAACCCTTTAATATTAGATTTAAAATATAGCTGTTGTCTAACCTGATAGTAGCTAAAATCAGGGAAATCCAGGAATATTGTTTATTTCCTTGTCAGGTATGTTCAGCTGACATGACATCAGGTCATGATGAGCTTTTCTATTTGTCAGCCTTGAAAATTCAGTCTAGCCTTTTCTTTCATAGCAGCTAGCTTCTGTACCTCAGCTTTGTAGTCTCTAGGCAATAGATTTTGACTTCCCTGTCTCCTTTGTGCCAGTATCAAGGAGGACATAAGGAGGGAAATGTTCAGGTAGCCGGAACTAAGGTTACACGCAAGCAAACTGTCTTTCGGGAGTGGGCTTGAGTCACACTAAAAGACCTGGAGACAGCTGCTATTTTTGTACTACCTATTCATTCATTGGTAGAAGATATTTCCAAAAAGGTTATTCCATTGTGGAAATAAAACACTAAATCATATATTTTTTGCTGGTCAAAGAGAGTGTTTTGTTCTCCCTCCCCTCCTACTTGGTTGGAAATCAGTCAGTCTTTGGAAACAACCTTGAATTTTGGTATTTTGCTTAATGTTTAACAAGAAAATCTAGTATGCTCTGATATTTATGAGTTGTCAGAAAGCTTCTGTTTTGTATGTAGAATAGAGAAACCTGAAGTAGTCAACAAGCTCATAAACTTTAAAGAATTTAGAATAAAAATGGTCTAAGCTATAATAAGTTTCAAGCTAAGGTCTTTTATCCTTTTAAAATCCTTTAAGACAATTTTTCCACATTTTCATATTACTTATTATCGTTTGATTTGTAAAACAGCATTTGGAAAATAGTCTGGTCTCTTACAAAATCATCTGTTGAGGGACTTCATTTTCTTGGAGTCCAGCTGACTGCAGAAGCACTCTGTGGTCAGGAGAAGTATGTAATAATTGGTGAGTGCAGATTCTGATTAAAAAAGAGGCTTTTGGACTGTAAGCTTTAAAGGATATGTTTAGGAAATTAAGTTTGTTACTTACGTGGGTTTATCCTGAATAGGAACTGTGGCAGCTGCGGCAGGTCTCCACCCTGGCCAGTGCATAATCAAAGTAAATGGGATTAATGTCAGCAAAGAGACTCATGCAAGTGTTATTGCTCATGTCACAGCATGCAGGAAGTACAGGCGGCCAATGCAGGTATGTCTCATTTAGCACCCTTGCAGACTTTCTTCTAAGATTTTTCTTCTTTGGTCAAAATAAACAGTGTGGTGTGTATCTCTATTAACACATCTGTTGTGTTTGAGTGGGATGAGGGGAAAGGATCGGTGAAAACTGAAGGGAAGCCAGTTGAATTATAAAAGCTTAAGATTGCTTAATATATTGCTGATGATCAAGGTCTATTTAATTTCTGAATCAAAATAAATCTTAAGTTGATAGCAATTTTTTTTTTAATATGGTATTTTTAAAGGAGTATTTCAAGTGTTTCCGCATTTCTGTATAGAAAGCATTAGGAGGTATACTGTCATCATAATGGAGAGGGATTTAAGCTTGCTGTATGCTCAGCAATGGGAGAATTCAGTGCATAAAAAAGAATCTTCTTCTAGAATTTTGTAACACTTCAGCCCAGGTAGAAGAGTGCACATGTTTGATCTGTAAAAGTCTTTGTGTTCTGACTGCTTTCCAATATTGGGAATAAACATACATTCAAGGACTCAAAATTCCCCTTTTTAAATATAAGCACGCAGTTTTTATTATCTTTTCCATGTAGGTTTCAGACAAAGTCTTAGCCTTCAAAGACACAAATTTAAGGACGAAAGGCAAAAACAGCTGGATTCTATAATGCAGTTTTTCCAAGTCCTTGCAAATTTTTCATGAACTGTGAACCCATGTCATTAATTAACTTCACAGACTTT
>JAVHNF010057787.1:13081-24168 GCA_034783455.1 Micropsitta finschii
CAATGAGTGTAAAAACAAAAAATTGCCAGGTCATCTTATATGTTATACAGTACTTACCTGGGAAGAATAGGCATCGACTATATATTTAAGAACTCGGTAGATACCTGGGAGCCACTATGTAATCATATGAATGCAATTATGATTTAAAGCAAATTTTAAAATCAATGTCTTTACGACTCATCATCAGCAATGCATCCCTCAGAAGAGAAGTGAAGTGACAAGGAAGTGAACTGATGGATGCTTCTCCTGTAATGCTGCTCAGGGCAAATAATTATACAGCATATTCCAAAGTGCTGAATGGCCTGGAGAGAGGTCAAAACGCTTTGTGATTCCCCTGGGAACAGATCCAGAAAAGTGTGGAATCCACCAGTAAAAAAAAAATTGACTTGCTGAATAAATTGTTATGTTTCTCTCAGTTAGATTCTCTATATCCACCAAAATGAGGGTGCTACAGCAACTTCCCAGATTAAGGCACGTGGCTAAAAGCTTTGCCACAGAACTGAAAATGTGTGAGTTCATCATGCTGTACCAACAGGCACAGGCTATAGTGTGAAAACCTGTAGACTCCAACTATAAGCCTAATAGTGGACGGTAGCATAGCTTAATCCTTCAACGAATTCCTTTAGCCTAGCAAGCTTTGACAGTCTTCTACAGATCTACAGGAAGTTATAATCTGACTTTTTCCATACATTGCATGTGCTTGATTGTCAAGTTTTTGTGATCATTTCTTTCCACACCTGTGTCCTTTAGATCATAACAGAGGTTGCAAACTGTCTAACTTGTAACCCTGGAAATTCCATTTCCATGAAATAATTTTGGATTGCCCTTGTGTCATTCTGAAAAGACTGGATGACAACTCTCTGTGGATGGAGAGGTGGATGCCAACAGGGAATGTTCTTAAGTGGAGCACATGATCTCAAAGAGGTTAAAACCATCTTGAATCCTCTGCATTCAGTGTCAGAAAGTGGAATTATCCTTCTCCTTACACCCCTCAGTAAAGAAACAACCAAATAAGAAGTACCAACAAGGACCTTCCTTTGATATAAGTCTGTGGTTCTGTCTGGATGCTTCCTGTGATAGCAGTATCTCATTACTAAAATAATGATGAACATAATGCTGGTTAAGGGAGGACTTTCAGTTTAGCAGCTCCTGCCAATGAGCATATATGGCATATGTGCTCATAACATAATATGCTCATAACTGAGCATGGCACCAAGTTGGAGAAAGTCATAAGTCATTGCTGGGCCTCACAAGACAGACAATGGATGAGAACAAAATCCTTCTCCCAGAAGGATTATTAAAATAATCCTTTATTGTCCAGGATTATGAGCAGGGAGCCTGGCAAGGCTGAGGTGGTGTTGGTGGGTCACTCTGCAAGGATTCACAGGGATGGCATCCTATTTCTGTACACGTGTGTCCAGATACAGGGGGGAAGGAGGCCCTGAAAGACAGCCTGCAGAGACTCCCTAGTGGAAAAGCCTGGCACGTCCGTTCTCAACCCAAAGCAGGGCAATTCAGCACCAGTCCTGAGATACCTGATGTATCTGAAGTTCAGGTAAGCATCTGCAGGCCACCAAGGCCCCTGGGGCTCACAGGTTTCTTTTGGTCTGAGGTTCACCCTTGCTCTGTTCTCTAGTTTTAAAGACAAACCTTCTGACTGCCTTTAAAAAAAAAAATAAAAAGAATGTTAAGGTTTTTTTTAAATTAAATGAAAAGGGGGAGACTTGTCCTGGGAAAGATCTTAATGCAAGCATTCTTAACGCCTTGGCGTGAGAGTTGTTGTGAATTTCCAAGTAGAACCATCTACTGCCTCCCATTGCTATAAGAGTCACGTTTGCTGTTCACAAAATTTCCTCTGAAATAGGCATGCACTGGTATTTTCAGGAATGCCATGGTGCTTGCCTGCCTTGCATCACCTTCTGCACTGGGCGGTTACTGAATATGTGAGAGATGCTAGGATGGTTTCCTGGGGCATGTGGAGGGACACTGACTTATCTTCACAGACTTCTGAGGAATTTCCTCTGGAGCTCTGAGATGAAATCTACCAGGCCTCAGCAAACTGGTGAGCATCACTGTCAGCTGCTTTACAAACAGGTGAAGAAAGAGGCAAAGACTATTGGGAACCATGCTTCAGAGCCCATGTGGATGCCCCTGAGCATGCAGCAGGCTTGGCAGGACCCCAGCATCCAGCAGGGGATGGGGGTGGCTTTGCTCACCTCCAGAGCTCACCTGGTGTGACCCTGGTATGGCAACAAACACAATTAGAGGTAACTTCTCCATCATGATGATTGGTGCTGCCTGAGGATAGGGGTGACAGGAAGGATCTATTAGCAAGACCTCTTTGGGGTTTGTTTTTACCTGTAGTAAACTTTATTTCCCCACATTTCCTCTCTGGCAAACATGTGATGGCAATGTGTAAGAGCTTGAGGAGCAAGATGAGCCTTCAAAAGCAGATTTTGACACATAGATGAGGATGTGGGCACCTTGTTTTGTGGTGGAGCCACCTCAGGAACACAGCACCACGTTTCTTGTTCATTCAGAGCATACACGCTGCCGAGGCCTCATGCTGTTTCTTGTTAGCTCTTCAGCAGCCCACCAGGACCCAGCTGGCAGTGACTAATTGCAATCAGCAGGTGAGAAATGCAGCATCTCAGTGGTGGAACTGGTTCCAGGTCTGGCACACATTCTGGGAAATGGGGAATGCCTGGAAAAAAAAGGGAGATACCGTAAACCTGAACCTCTGTGAAAAGCACTACCTGAGGAAGACATCAATGCACAGGACGAATCACATTTACTGGAATTTTACAATGGGACAATCTAGTGTTAAGAGATGGGAATCTTTCAGCATTCACCTCTGATGATTTCTACTTGCAGTCTAATTTGACGTGTCTGTAGCATGGCTTTTGTTTTCAAGGCTATAAGCATCTTTCTGAAGCTCAATGGACAGCAAGAATATAGTGCCTTGCACTTGGGCCAGCAGTTCAAATATAGCCCAGAGTCTCAGTGTCTGATGTTGCCATCAGCGGTGGCCTCAGGTGGTGGGCAGCTTTCTACTTCACTGTGGGTGTTGTTTGGGAACCAGGTATGCCAAAGCCAACCTACAGAACAAGTGTGTGTTCTGTGTCTTGTAGCAGCAGCTGCTTTCAGATGATTTTGCCTGAGCTAAAGATATCTCTACCATCTTGTCAGTCAGAGCCCGCAGCAGAGGAAACGGTGATTAAATCTGCAAGGAGAATTTGCTGCTTTCTCAGCCTGAGAAGCAGATCCTTCGAGGTCAAGGTTGAGTCACAGAAGCTGAGAAGCTTGCCAGGCAGCAATGTAAGTTTCTCTGTTGATAAATTTGAGAGGACTTCCATTTCCATGGCTAACAATATAGTATCTTGACAGGTGTTCAGTTATCACAGCAGTAGGTATGTTACACAACATAGAAAGCTATGGATGACGGATACATGTTTGAGCACCTCTACATTTTAACGGGGTATTTTGAACCCAGGATTCCTCTGAGGTAGATGAGTGAGCCATTTCCAGGTGGTTTAATCAATGGAGAATGAAGGTTTCAGTCCTGCAAAAACAAGCCACCACCTTCTTCCCAAAGAGTTCCCACATTACCTCCCATGTAAGGATGGCCAGTATAGTGTATATGTGGTATTAGCATATGTGCTGAGCAGTTCCACATCAGTGATGCTGCATGCAGCTGCTGAAATGAAAAAGCATTGAGCAGCCTGGGAACAATGGGAGAGATACTTGGATTCTTCTAATGTGAGAGGCATGTCTGTGCTTATTTGTTTGCGATTGTACCAATGTTACAGGGCCATCAAGGGCAAATTCTGCTAGATATAGATCAGTGCACGGGCTGAAAAAGCAATTAACATTTTGTTATCATCCCGTTCATATGCAATTAAAATAGGGTCGATTCCCCTTCAGATAAAGATGCATAAATAAGTAGAGACCAGATTTGGGTCCTAAAGTAGACAAAGGTATCCTGAAAGTCGTAAAAGATCAACTGTCAATTTAGTCACTCAGACCGAGATGCTGCAGGAAAAGGTGACTGAGACAAGCGGAACACATGGGAAATGGCAAGCCAAATGGTGAGATAGGATGGATGCAGCTTTTCTGTTGTTTCAAAACCCGATTTTAATTGCTATGGGTTTACAGATTAATGAAACAATACATTTCTTCCAAAGAAAACAGCTGTTTGGTGGGTGGTTTTAATTACAACCTGGTGATAACCTCCCATGGGAGTTCATCTGAGCTGCCAAGTAACTTTCTTAACAAACAGTAAAGACAGTCACGAGACTGTAGCTACAGAACTAACAAGTGGAAACAATTGTGCAAGCTGAAACATAACCCGGTCCCTTGCGTGCATATCTCTGAGTAGAGGAAAAAGCTGGAGAACACAGACCACTTTGTCAGGAGAATACAGCTAGTACCAGGATACACACAATCACTATTGCTGACTATCAGCTGGCGCAAAATGGCACAGCACATTTGATGCCAATTGACTGCACCCCAGCATGCCACCCATTAAGCAATTTATTGAAGCACTCAGTTTGGATGCACTGCTTTGAGGTAGCCTCAACTGCTGAAATTGCTGCCAAATGGCCGGAATCAGGTGCTTCTTGGGTCAAACTGGGTATTGGTCACTTAGCATGACATTAATTGTCCCAGCAACCAAACACTGTAAAAATGAGCTTCAGCTGGTTTAGAGTGGTAGTTTGCAGCTGTTAGAGTGGTAAAGAGTGCTAGTGACACTCCCTGTCTGGTGAAAGCTTTTAGAGCCTTTCACTAGCTGCAAAAGAGCACATAAGTAATCAAAGGTGGCAGGGTGGGTGCATTATTGTTCTCATTAGAGCATCATCTGCCAATTTATTGCAGCAAGAAGGAGCAAATGCAAAGCCTTCTCTCCGTAAGAAAAGAACACCATGGTTTTTATGTAACATTTAAGATATTCCAGAGTTGGGCATGGGTTGTTGTGGCTGTAGTGCTTGCTGAAGCCTGGCTCTCTATTCCTAAGAGCAAAAGAAGGCAGAGGAGATGACATTGAGGTGAACACAGCAAAGACCCCAGCACATGGCTGCAGTGAAGGCAGTGAGGGCACAACAGGCACCAGCTCATGGCCTGGGCTATCTGGTAATGTAAAGCACACACAGGATTTCATTATAATGAAAACCTGCAGATTCTTATCAGACTGTTAATTTTTCTTCATGCAAAGAAATACATCACTGTCTTAGACACATGTTTCCAGCCACACATTTATTAGATAAGGTGGATTTATTTTTTCCCATCATCATTTACTTGTGGCCTAGATGCAGCTGTTTTGAAGTATGTGGTTTCTGTAGTACAGGGCCAAACATCTTAGGAGCTCTTGAATTACAAGAGTACTAGTCTCCTCTTCTTACAACTGTCCATCCACCCTCAGATACCTTTTAATTGACAGGCTGAGTTTTGCTCAAGATATGCTGTTGGAAGAAATACTATTATTTGGGGAGCAGGCAGGGTTTGGCCATTCATTTACCACAGAATTTGTGGTATAGTCAGCAGTTCACTGCATGACTGCTGGAGACCAGGACTTGGACCCCGCACAGTAACAACAGGGTAACAGGTAACCCTAGTTCTGTTCCTCACTATACAAGCCAAATAGTCAGGCACTTCAGGTCATAGTGGTATGAGCAGCTCTGGGCACGTGCTCAGTCCCTACTGGCATCAGCTAATTGCAGGAGCATTGGAGGTGTCACTTCCTGGGTGGTGAGAGAACCTGGAAGCCTTGGCACCTTCACCGACCCCTATGGGGCTGGACTGGGGAGCGGTCTGGCATCTGCACAGCGAGGCCTGGGAAACTGTCTGGCAGCTCTGCACACAATTGTAATAGAGATGCCTTGTTACACACAAGGCTCTTTGCACCTGCTAAGGATACTGCAGGATTTAAACAAGCAGGAGCAGCCATTACATTTCTAAAAAGAACCTAAAATGTGGAAGTTTAGGGAAGTGGCATACATTTGCCCTCTCCTCAGAGAGACCAGAAGTGTCTTAAGATGGACTGGAATCTCTCTTGCCTCTTTGCTTTCTCAGCTATATCAGCCCTCCTTGGAGAGAAGGAAACTGTGGAGAGCAGAGGAGCAGTGGCCTGGTTATCTTAATGAACTAAGGATGCCCTGCCTCCCACTCTGCTGCTCTGAGCCCAGCCAAATCTACCAGGTGAAATCTGGCTCCTGCCAGTTTATAATGGGCAGTGACACACATGGCAGCTCATGCCCTGCAGAGCAACCTAGGGAAAGGGAAATCCTAACACACAGAAATCCTTCCCACCATTACACTTGTATGAAGCAACACAGGGGACTGCTCCGTGGTACAGCACTGACCTAATAGCATCTCATTCACAGCAGTGCATCTACGGGCTGATGGAGAAGGATGGACAACCTGGATCTTTGCAACAGATAAGGGTGAGAGGGCATTTGCAGGAGGGATTGCAAACGCTTTACCAGCTGCACTCCTGCACCAGACTTCAGAGTGCTGCCAGAACCTGATTATCAAAACCTGGAAAGGGGCTTTTGAAGCAGCCTCCATCGCTGCGCAGGGCAGGCCATCCAGACCTCCCCTAGCACTGCATTGTGCCTGGTTTGCAAAGGCATCCGCTCCTGGGCAAAGCCCTGGACAGCTCTGATTTAGTCAGCACCCCGCAGGGGAGGCTGGGACCCCAGGCACTTCAGCAAATCCAGGCTTATGTGTTTCTAAGTTTTTGAAGTTTTGCTGGCCCCTCCTTTTCCTTTGTGGCTGTAGATCAGAGACAGAGAGAGAGCAGAGAAAGCAGACAGTTTGTCTAAACAAAGGTCAGACTTGCTACTCAAGGGGTAATGGACCAGTCCTGTTCTGCAACAAGCAGCATAACACTGTCAAGTCACACAGGTAGAGTCCCTTTGGGAAGGTGAAAGCATTACCCCTCCGATGCAATACCCCTCCTATTGTTTATGAAGGCATGCGCAAAGTCACACAAATTGGACACTTAGATAATATTTAGATAGCTAGTGCTTTCTAAGTTACTCAGGTCAAATCAGGCAGTAAATACAGCAGAACTTCGTGTTTAAAACATCTTAGGGGGGCAAAACCATGGCCCAAACAAGAAAAACCTGATTTTCAGCCATGTATCTCAGCATGTTGCCAAATGAAGAATACAGGGTCAGCAAACTACACAAGACAGAGCCAGGTAGATAACTAGCGCTGGCTACTCTAGCAGGTGGACCTACCGGAGCAGAAGAAAAGCTAAAATTCATTGTTTGCATTGCATCAATGACAGAGCTAATTCAAAACGTGAGTAAGCTGTGTAATTAGGTTACCTAAAATTGTCTTTTACTTCTCATTCTTTAAGAAGGAGGCATTGTTTTCTATCTGAGAATGGCTATAGCCAAACTGTAAAGCTCACGGGGGAACAAGTGAGCTAACATTATTTCACTAGAGTAGACATCACTAATTACCTTCTTACCTTGTAGAATGTCAAATTAGTTGAAAAAAATAGATCAAGCTACTTGTAAGTACAGTGATTAAAGTGATCAAAAGCTCATAACAGCACGAAGAGTGTGGCAAGGTTGTAGTTGTGCTCTAACACCTGCGTTTCATGATGGAAGATAACAAGAGGCAAGGAGAAAGGTAAACATGAGCATTTTGCAAATGCTTACAGTGAATTCCACAAATCATCCCATAGACTGTTGGATTTAATCTCAGGCTTCAATCTGAAGATGGGTTTTTCCAAAGCAAGGCAAGGCTTGTAGGAAGAGGTAATATTCTCTCTTCTGACCTTCAATCATCTTAGCTACAAACCACTCTTATGCCATTATTCTAGAGGCTCATTTATGTTTTGAAACATAAAGAGATTCTGCACAGGTTTAAAAGACCCCGTCTGACTTCTGTGCCAGCATTCAGACCAAACTTCAGATTTTCTTCTAAAGTCTACATAGCCACCCATCCACCTCTTTATCTGGAATAGAAGGAGTGATCTCATGAATTCACTATATTTAATATTTATCTTCACAATGCTACTGTGTGAACTAAACATTAAGTATCTCTTTACGCATTTGAAACAACCCCATGTAATGGTCAAAGACAGGACTTTTAGTCAGCTGGCAGAAGGTCTAAGGTTTCTCCATAGTCCATGAAGAAACACAGGCAATAGAGGAGGGTAATTTATTGAAACTTCCAGCTCTCTTCACTAGCCTTTGAGGCAACACAGCTTTGTAATTTAGACTGTGGTCTTATCACAAGAGCTTCCAGTGATATAGCAAGAATTAGGTGCAAGTCTTGAGTGACTTGACCAGCGTTACACTGGAAGCCTGCGGCAGATCAAAATTTAAACCTGTGTTTCACTGGGTCATAAACTACTGCAGTATAATCAAATTGTTTGACTGTTTTGACTCTTACCTCAGCAAGTGGGTAGTTGTAATGGATGAGTTCCTCTGGGAAATTTAGGTTTGACCAAGTTAAAAATCTGCAAGAAAGAAGCAGATGAAAACTGACAAATGACAGTCACAGTGTCCATAAGCGCCCTCTCGTACAGCCCCACAGAAGCAAAAGAACCTATGGTAAGTTCCGTAGATCTGGAGTTAAACCTATGAACCCTATATGAAAGATAATTGGCTGATGTTATAAAGAAAGTCCCCCAAATTAATATTATTTTGCCTGAGATCATTTATCTAAGCAAACAAAGCCAAACAGATACTCAATGGATGCAAGCCAGACTACTCTAAACTCTGTTGCATTACTTTACAGCAGGACTAAATTTGACCCAGCCTATCTAACAGCATGTTTGATAATCAGGATGTCTTTGAGGGATCTGAAATAATTGCTGCTGCTCTTCGCCTTGCAGTTCTTCAGCAGATAAAAGGGGGCAATTCTGCAAAGTTTTCACAGACATTACTGGAAATTCTGGAGAAGATAAGATTAAGACTGATGAAATACATAACAAGTATTGTCTTTGGCATTCTCATAAAGTGTTGCAAGATAGAAACTAATTTCCTCTTTGAAGCTGAACTGAGCCTCATGGTGCAGGAATATTATGATTTGCACAGAAAGGGAGACTGCAAACAAATCAGGAATGAGAAAATTTAAAATCAATTGTTAATCAGTTGTTTTGCTTGTTTGCATTTTCTGTTCTGAAAAATATTATTTGGGAAGAAAGAACCTTCCTGCCCTTAATTTCTTACCTGGAAATTATTTTCAATAAAGGTAGGTATCATTCCTATCATACCTCTGCTCATCAGTAAATCATGCGGAATCACTCCTTTTACTACTAAACATCTCCAGCTATGGGAAGCAGGCAGCAGTATAGAATCGTAGGATAGTTTGGTTTGGAAAGGTCATCTAGTGCAACCCCTCCTGCCATGAGCAGTTGGTGGTGCTGTTCATAGGCTGCTCACTGTGTAGTGCCCAGGGAGTTACAGGCTCAGCATGAGACACAGAGGCAATGGAACTGGCTGAAAACTGCTGAGACCATGGGGCTCCACAGCAACTAATATTTGGGCACAGAGGAGAGGATGGGGAGGGAAGTGGTTATTAACAGTTCTCTTATTAACAGTTCTTTCTCTGTCTAATATAGAGTTTGGTAAATAATTCAGAATTAAGAGAATTCAGCCTTTTCCTTGGCTGCTGTTGCAAGAATGGACATTTGTAGGCATATCACTGAAGACATACACATTTTCAGTGTTTACAGCAAAACATTTCTGTTGCTGGTTGTTCTGCTACTGCGAAAGGGAGGGTAACTTTATTTTTCCTGTATGTGCAGCTAACAATTCCAGGAACACCTCCCTGGTTCTCCTCCCACTTGCCTTTTTCCTTTCCTGGCTCCTTTCCTCTGGGATTCGACAACACCAGCCTGAGGCTCTGGGTTGCACTAACATTGCTTCTCCCCTCTTTCTTCCAAACCTCCTGAAAGAAATAAAGAGTGAAATCTGTGGGGTTGTTTTGCAGAGGCAGACCATGGGAAGAACAGGGATCACACAGCTCTCCTGGAGCTCCAGCTTTGGGTGTCTATGTTGCTGCTCCATGTGGTGCTGGGCGGTGGTTTGCAGCATGCCTCCAAGCCCACACTCAGCTCAGGATACCCACTGTGCTGCTTGGGCATAGCCTCCTTTCTATATTTATGCCACTTTTCTTAGTGTCTGGCCTCAGCAGTCAAAATCTTGAGCAAATTCTGGCCCTTGTTTAATCCTTGCAGCAGTCATCCCACTGGCACAGCCAGTGTCAAAAGTAGGAAAGAGCCTGATCCTAAGAAGACCAAGGAGATAACTGAGGGAACGCAGTTGTATTTGAGAGACTCAAAACATCTTCCAGGCACTAAAATCTCAGCATGCACTGAGAGGCTCTGAGAAAGATAAACACAAAATCTGGATACCTTTAGAAGTGGAAATGCTGAGGTATGGAGAACAGTAGGAGCCACGAGCTTTCTTGCTGCCTCTGTGTGTGCAGCTGGATTAAATGCCAGACATGTTTTTATACTATAGCACATCTCTTCTGGAGGGCAGAAAGAGGCAGCACAGCAGTGAGAACAGCAGGATATCTGTGAAGGATCTGGTTTTGCTCAGGTACTTCCTACAGCCCTGGTCTATGCTAGGGGAATGTTTCCCTTCTGTGTGACTGTGAAGCAGGGACATGCCTGGTTTCCCTGTCACACAGGGAGTTTATGGCTGATCTCTAGAGTGAATCAATTCCCCTGATTTCTAGTCTCCTGCTTTGACCCTAAAACTGTCCTTCCTGAGCAGTTCCTGCATACATGCCGCAGGAAGAACTGGGAACGCATCCCAGTTTGTGACCATAATGCCGCAGACCAGTGGTGCACTGCTCACCATGCCAAACAGACCATGGCAAGTGGGCTGCTGCCACGTGCTGTCATGTCAGGTCACCATAGCCAGGGAAAAGCCAGCTCCCTGCGCTGGGGTTACCACATGTGCCACCTTAAAGAGCAGGGTAATCACCCTGATGTGGGTGCAGCCTGGAGAGCTTGTCTTCCGGCCTCACAGGTCATTCATGATCTTCAATCCACAACCTGGCATGGCCAAGAGCAGACCACTACACACTGAGCAGTGAGTCTGCTTGGGGAGTGA
>JAVHNF010057789.1:0-10679 GCA_034783455.1 Micropsitta finschii
TGCTTCAAAAGAAGAACACCAAGCTTTATTCTTATCCTTTCCAGCTTACTGCAGGCACAGAAATCCTCCTTTTCCTCAGCTAGGACCTACCCTTGATCATGACTGATCAAAGCCTTGGGTGGCATGGTTTAATGTGTGGTGTCCCTGCCCTTGGCAGTGGGGTTGGAACTACATGATCTTAAGGTGCTTTCCAGCCCTAACTATTCTATGATTCTGTCAAGAGCATCAAGCAGGGTGAACATGCAGGGTGTCTTGGCTGCAGTCTGTGCAGATGATAATCTCTAACAATATTAATAATCAGGGATTCACTTTGCTAGAAACACAGCTGTGCCAGAATCTGCTTCACTGGAGGAAGAAGATTCAGCTTCAGGCCTCGGCCATGGCTGAATTAAAAATTCTCTTTTTTCCCTGGAAAATGCATGTATTTATAACACAGGTAAAACTAGCAGCTTTTAAATGTTGGTTTAATGGTATCAAGGTAAATCGATGTATCGGGCACTGAAGCTAATTTTGCCCTAGTAATATGTGCTTCATTATGCCCGGTCCTGTGCATAACCGTGAGTGGCCGGTTATCTCAGCCCGGGCTTCACTGCCGAGTGTAGAAAACAGGCGCTACCGGTAGCGAAAGTGCTCCCAGTAACAAGCCAAAGTCTCTGCTTTCCCAGGATGCTACCACAGGCTGGATTCCCAGTTATCCTGGGGTTTTGAGAGAGCCCGGAGCTAGTTTGCCCAGCGCAGGGTCACTGCTAGCTGGCACTGTGCTTTGAGAGCAGATTTTATGTTGCATTACGTTCGTATTGCCTTTCCTGAGGTTTTCTATTTGGAGATCTCAAATAGGAGCTCAAACACAAATATATATGTACTAAAGAAAACATGGTGCAGTGCAGCCGTTTGTAGTTGCTGCGGTAACGCCAGCGAGAGAGGCTTCTCCGAGGCGGGAGAAATAAGCAGGAAAAGCGATCAAAGTATATAGATCGGTGGGACAAACTATACTCGTGTTTTCAAAGGACAGCAGTGCACAAACTGCATTTCGTCGTCATAGTCTTGTTCCAGGGTATAAACAGTGTTAGCTTGTCGATGGTTCTGCCTCATTTGACCTATTGCTGCCATCACCCTGTCAGGCGCGTTTAACGAGACGATTTTCTTCTGCACTGTTTACGGGCGCGTTTCCCCGAGGATCCCGTTGGGGACTTGCTGCAGTTTCCTTGCCGAGCCGCTGAGAAGGGTATTAACTTCCTACCGCGCCTTAGTAAGATACGCCGAGAACTCCGTGGAATGGATCAAAGCCGCCCCGGCCCCTCACCAGGAAGCGCCGGTCGCGGGCGGGATTCCCACTCCCCCGGTTTCACCACAAGGCGGGGTCCGGAACCCCTCCCCTCCCGGGCAGCACGTGAACCACGCCGCGCCCGCGGCGGCCCTCCGCTGGGCGATACCACTTGGCTCGGGGCGGGGGCGCCCCTTCTCCACGGCGATCCGCCCCTTTAAAGGGGCGATCGCCGCTCTGGCGGTCAGAAGAAGAGCGTGCTCTACCGCCCGCCTACCGCTTTTCCTCCCTGACGATCTTCTCCTTGATCTACACTCGTACGCCACGCGGGAGCGAGCAGCAACTGAAGCTTCCAGGTGAATAAGTGTGGAGGGAGGAAATGGGAGGCGAGTCGTTGCCTGTTTAAGGGCCTCCCACCTCGCTCCGCCATGTTCGGAGGCCCGCCCCCTCCCGGGGGCTCTCCTCCACCCCTGCCCACCCTTAGGGCCTCGAGGAGCTGCCGCGGGGACGTGCTCCAGCCGTCCCCGGCTTCGCCGCTCCTGCCTCCCGGGCCGCGGGACCACCCGCTGCCACAGGTGAGCTCCGCGGGAAGCCCACTGCTTCCGCCAGCACGGAGGGGGCGGTGGCGCCTCGCCGGTGCCCGAGCGGCCGGGGAGGGGGGGCGGCGACCCCTGAGACGGGGCCGCCGGGCAGGTGGGCTGGGGGAGGGGGATCTGTGGCGCGGCGGCCGTTTCGTGCCGGCCGGACAGGGCAGGGGTTCACCGCGCTGTGCTCTCGGGCTGGGCTGCGATCCGGAGAGACCGGCCGGTGAGTGGGACTCGGGGCTGACTCACCGCCGAGCCCTGGTGTTTGCCGCGGAGGGAGGCCGTCTTCCCCGCGCCGGGCGGGGAGCAGTGACACGGAGTAGCCGTGCCCGAGCAGCTCTCGCCTGTCCGTGCAAAGCCTCCCCGTGAGGAGCCCGGCGCCAGCGCCCCTGCACGGCATGAAAACCAGGTGCTGGGGCTGGAAGAAGAGTCGGCTGTAGCTTTTTTTATGGCGAGAGGAATGGAGTTTGTCAACCAAGAAAACAGCTGGGATCCTTAGGTGTTTTCCAGCCTTGAGTGAACATCACCGCCTCTTTGAGAAGTGTGGCAATATCGGTGTTACTGAAAGATTGCAGTCAGTTGTTATGAGATCTACCCAGTCGCTGTTTTTTCCCTAGTGTACTTCCAGATTGTCCTAAAAGTCATCCCAATTACTATTAACAGTTTGAGCTGAGTTTTGTTCAAGGTAGCCAAAGGCTGTGCATGTCTAAAGAAGTGAAACATCTGTTTGGATCTCTAACAGTTTTTTACGAAAGTTTGACATTTTTAAAGACTTTTCAATGTAGGGTATTATTTTTTTTTTTTTTTCTCTGTGAAAAAGTAACATGTTGTTCTTCCTCTGTGGATTTCATAGCAAAGATGCTGAGCTTTTTCCGCCGAACCCTTGGACGGCGGTCTATGCGCAAGCATGCGGAGAAGGAACGGCTAAGAGAGGCCCAGAGAGCTGCAACCCATATCCCTGCAGCTGGGGATGCAAAATCCATCATTACTTGCCGAGTGGCACTGCTGGATGGGACGGATGTCAGCGTGGACTTACCGGTACGAGCAATGCAAGTCTGTGTTTAAATACTTTTGGCTTGTGCCCTTTGCTGTTTACTAGTTGGTTAAAGGCACATCTGTTTGTCATAGCAACCGACCCTGTGACCTGATGTCCACTAAGTTACTGGTTGTAAAAATGTTTGGAAAGAATAGTTAATTTTTGTTATTCACTGAAACTGGAGAGCATTTTGTCAGGTGTAACTGTGCCTTACACCTTGAATGCTTTCTAATGTTTTAATGTAATTGCTGTGTCAAAGCTCAACTTGGAGAGGGGGTAAGGTTTCTAATGAATTAGATTTTCTTTTCACTGAGCTATGTATTTATCTTGAGAAGAAAGGTGAATCTCTAGGGGTAACTTTGTTGAAGAAGAGGGATGAGCAGAAATACTAACAGCAGCTTGCTGTGTGTGTTTTGTTGTTTTGATTTTATGTCAGATGGATGCAGTTTTTAGCTTGTAGTTTTTAGCTGATTTGATGGGAGGGGAAGAGAAAAATGCTACCTCCTTCCTCTCCTGAGGGCAGACTGTGTAGCATGGAACATCATTGGGATTGAGGTGTTAGCCGCTGTTTTGCATTTCTAAGGCTCCCTTAATATACACGTCTGTTCTGATCTGCTTAATTATATACCTGGTTTTGGCCAACAGAATGAACAGTAGCAATAGAAGTGATGGGCTCTGTTTTTCCAGTAGCATGTGTTCTAGTTAGTGACTTGTTCTGAGTTTGCACAGCTGAGTTAGGAAACTGTGGGTCTGCAAGACCTTTAGACTAGCTCTGCAGGATTTTGGCTGCAATAGCAGTTGCACTGTTACTGAAGCTGCTGGCTGTAAAGGATGTGTGGAGCAGCCATTCTTGAAATGGCCTTTTTTTTTTCCTTCCTTTCTTATTTTAAGCACAATTCTAGAGTCCTATAACATTAGGTAGTCTGAGGAAGGATTGGCTTGTTAAGAGTATTGAGTGGTGATGTTGACATAGTGAGTGGAAATAACACCTGTGATATTCAGAACCCCAAGTAATATAGAGTTAAAGAAGCAGTTTGGCATCTTTATTTGTGAAATAACTGTATAGATAGGTGTTTATAGAGACCAGCAAAACTAATTCGTACATCTCTGAAACAATACAATGAACATCCAGTACTGCTCAGTGCCTAGGATGTTTGATTTGAGGCCAGGAATGCTCACAAACACTTTATAGCAAGAGCTACACTTAAAAAGTAGTTAAGTTTAAATAGGTCTCCACATATCCAGAGCAGTAATCTTTGGAGCTGGAGTTGGCTCTATAGTTAAATTCCTGGCGCCTCTAACAACATTTCTAAGGCTTTGAGGAGCATAAATTGAACCTGAAGAGGTGTCATGACCTGCTATCTGGACTATAAAACTTAAATCAGGGTGCAGGAGTAACTATTTATTTCTACAGGAAACTTTTTTCACTCTTCCTTTTTTTCTTTATAAGCCAGTAAAAAGCCTTGTCTGTGGACATCTAAGTTAGGAGTAACAGTAAGCAAGCATGCTAAATCAACATAGCTAGATGGAGTAATTACAGTGTGTTGTCAGGGTACCTGACACATACCAGTTCCTTTGGTGATTAAAATGCAATAAATTAAGAGTAGAATAAATGTTTCATTACACACTCCTTAATGTGTTTGTTCTTGTGTCTCCGCTTGTGTCGTTCGTATTTTGGGATTGACTTTTGAAGAGGAAAAAAAATGTAGGGGGGAGAGCAAGGGATGAAGCAGTGGGTACAAAATCGTGGCAAAACAGCACTGCTTTCTAGAATCTAAAGCTAAATTAAATATACATGTGTGTATCTATAGAAAGAGGTTTTGGTTGTGTTCTTTTTTGTTTTGGTTTTGTTTTTTTCTTTTCTTATACAAAACCTTTTCCAGAGAATCATCATCTGGTGTGTTTGCGCCAAACACCTTTTCCAAGACTGGTTCTGTTACTTTGTTGGCAGTAGATTTGGTTTAAAATGAACTCTTGTTATCTCAAAGAGGTGCCCTCACGTCTGCCAGTTCAGTTGTATATGGTCTGTGAGATTTTCTTATTAAAAAAGAATACATATATATATATATATATATTTATATATAAAACAGAAAATGTTGCTTAAGACTGAATCACTTTGCAAACAGGTTTGTTCAAGGCCAGAGTCTTGGCAGGAGTGAATGCTGAACTTTTTTTAATCCATGGCTACATAAATACTTTTCAGCGGCATAAGTTGTTGCTGCCACAGGAGGAAAAGATGTTGCTTTTGTTATTGCGTTGTCCTTGTGTTCACATACCCGTTGGCGGGAGAAACAGTTTCTTGGCAGCCAGGCAGTAAGCGAAGTCAAGAGAATGCTGTGGCTGAAAATAATCAGTATAATTTTGTTTTGTTAGTTTCCAGCTGGAGTGATTCTTCAATCTGGTTTCCCTTGTGCCTTCACAAATGTGGTGAAGAAGCAGTTAGAGGCAGTATCAGGCTTGTGCTTGTTGAGCTATACCCTACAGTGAATTTGTTACTGAAAGAAGAGTGTTCCAGAGTTATGGTCATTCATATAATTGAGATTGCTGAATTTCTGCTTACATTAAAAAAAAAAAAAAAAAAAAAGGGGGAAAACCCCCTCCAACAAAACCCAAAGGAAACCATAGGGAACACTACCACACAAGCCAAACATGTTTTTAAGTCTTTAAGCAGAACAGACTGATGTTTTTTACGAATATTGAAAATGAGACAGAAGTGACATGTTGTAAATGATGCAGTTGAGATTTAATTTATTAAACACAGAGCCAGGATTTGAGCAGTAATTCTGCTTTTTGTCCCCTGATCTTATCTCTGGTGTCTGTCAAGCCACTTAATCTGTCTGCTTTTCTGTTTCTTCTGTTGTTTTTAATTACAAAATTGCCTGACTTGAACTGTCTATCAAAGCTTCAGTTCTATGCAGTACATAGATCTAGACAGAATTCTATTTAAGAAACTACTTATTTTGCAGCCATGGCAATGACTGAAGAATATCAGTGTTACGTATAGTATTTACTGTCACTTTGGTATATTCAAGATGGAAAGCATGAACTTCATGAGAGTTATCAGTGTTCTTTTGGGGCAGATTGAAAAGTGTGGGGTTTTTGTGTCCCCACCTTCATCTCAGATTCTAAAGTTGTGTTTTGACCTGTTTGTTTTCCTGGTGTATTACTCTTTTTTGAAGCTATATGTTTGTCCAAATGCCTTCAGTGATTTTGACAGACTCGTGCTTAGTGAAACACTGAGGAGCTTATTCTTTTTATCTATGAAAAGTTTTTGTAAAATATATGGTGTGTTAACTGCGTTGCTGTTGATGTTGTTCATTGTACACTGCTTTGCTGTTGACCAGGGTTCCACTTGGACAAAAGTCAGGTTGTGCTTTTTCTGGTAATTGTTTGAGATCCGTGGGTGGAATGTTTGTTCAGTGGTATGAGCATCGAGAGGACAAGAACTCTGTTTTGCTGACATTCCTTATCTTACTTTTAATCCTGTTCCCATGGGAAACTAAACATCATCTTCCCCTGCTGCACCCTTGGAATTCCCAAAAGCTGTGAACAGCCCTGGTTTAGTACCTCAAGACTCCCATCGGATCAGTCATACCAGTCTGGGCCCCTGAGGGAATCCCTCATCAGCTGGAATTCTGGCTTTTCTTGTGGTCATGGTTTGTGGGGAAAGACCGGATAGGGAGAGCAACATAGCAGTGATTTTCCTTGAAAAATATTTTGAATTGGAGTAACCAGTAGCTTATGAAATACCTCTGAACAAAAATGCTTGTTGAAAATGTAAAATGTAGTGCTGGTTTGAATTCTGGAGGTTTCCAGAGGAATTTTAAGTTAAAGGATCTAAAAATTGAGTGTTGTAGAGTCAGTTCTACACTATTCGTAGCAGTAATTGGGAGAGGGAAAGAATAATCTAGATAAAGGGGGAAAAAATGGTACTATAAATAATGTAAATTAGATTACAGGCATACACTTGGAATACACACCTTTTAAAAAACTGTGGGTAGCTTTCTGTGGAACAAGGTCAGCCTTACAACAACAGCAGATAGTAGGTACAGGGTCTCATAGAAGCAGCACTGTACTTTGTGGAAGCCAGGGGTGTTTCAGTAAAAAAAATCCCTGACCCTGCTTAACCCACAATTTACATAATCTTCTCATGGATAATAGAGCGTTAATTGTGTTCCAGTTTCTGTACGTGCAGCCAAAGTTTTAGGCAAAAGCTTCCTAGTGTAAGGTGAAAGGCACAAATGATGAGAATGGATGCTCTCTGAGTAGCTTTTAATCTTAGAATATTCGTTACTTATGCATGCATGAAGTTTAATATGGAATTTGCAAAATGAGATCATTTTGTCCTTATTATAATGAGGTATCATTAAAACAAGGTCATGTATAAACCAGTCCAGGAGCTTTGTGGAATAGCAGAAACTAGCTTATCTGTTTACAATTTTGGAGTACTGCTTACAAAATAAGATAAAAAAGACTGTATTTGTAGTGATTATTTTAAATACAGTTAAGAAATCTATCTGGAATGCCAAAAACGCTGTCAGCAAACTGCTAATGAGTGCTGGTGGCTTTTTGTGCAGAGCGAGATATCAGTGTTGATCCAACTACAAGATCAGAGATGTGTTGTGATAGTTGATTTTACTTAGTAATATACTGTTTGCTCGTTTTCTTTTTAAAGTTTGTAAAATATTTGTGGCTACTTGCTGAATACTTGTAGCTGTAAATATGAAATACATAATGCTGTCTGTGGCACAGATGCTGATTAAAAAGACAATTTAGTAATGCTGAAAAGTGTTGGAAAAATCAGTCATTGAGTGAAATAAGTAATCTTAAGTGTTCAAAGCTAGCTTTTAAAACTTCAAAATAAAGCTCAGGTGACAGAAATAATAAGTAAACAGACATGTGTTAAGACTATGAAATTTTGGATTAAAACTTTCTTGCCCATGTGATCTTTGTCTTCAACTATTGGCATGCATTTGACTATTTGCTTAAACTTCCAAAAGACCTTTAGGGGACTGAAACTGGAAAAAATCAACCCAGAGCTGCGTTACAAAGCAGGGGTGCTGTCTGTGTGGTGTAGAGGCACGTGGTCATAGCACAGAGTGATGGGTGCTTTCTGAGCTGCCAGATTTAACTGCATATTGAGATTGAATGTAAGACAGTACATGCTGAGTTGCTTCAGCACTTCTGAGAAACAGCAGAATCACGAACTGCTCTGCTTGGGTGTCCCATTACTTTGACTGCAGGTGGGCATTTCAGATTTGTTGCATTGCAGGCTGCCCTGTCACAGCTGGAAAGAGAGGAAGGGAGCAGCTGGAAACAAGTCTATGGCTGCTATCAGAGTAATTTATTTCATCTGTAGTGTGCTGCTGAATGTTTCTGGGGATGGTGCTGCAGGCTGGTTTAGTTGCCTGAAGGTTTAGCATTCTTAACTCTCAGCGTAACAGAGAATTTTTCCTGAAGCCCAGCCTTCTTGCTTACATTCTTTTGATTCTCCTCCCCATCTCTCCGGGAGTGGGGGGAGGAAGGGGGTTGTGAGTGAATGAGCTGTGTGGCTGGGTTTAAACCACAACACTGCTGAACTGCCCCTGTAAAGACCTCAGCCAGAGACCAAGACTCTTGTGTGTTCCTAACTAGAACGCTCCTGGGAAACCTGCAGGTGGAACACCAAATGATACTGAAATGTTTGAGAATATACTGGGGGGAGGTATTCAATCTCTAAACTTTAATGCTGGACAAACCATTTGGATACATTCTGTGTTAGAAAGAGCATTAGGAGGTAGATTCAGAAATTGATTAAATCAAATGTGTGACTAGAAGATACAGACTTCTGGGAGAGGAAAAATGAGAGGCTTCTGGCAAAAGAAACTGTCAAGTATGAATGTTTCGTGGTTTTGTTTTTTTATGCATAAGGTCAGTAAGCCTGAGCACAGTACATTACAGTCCTTCTATATAATATTCTAATAGATGTACATTTATGACAGGTATTGAACTAAATTTTTAATGAAAAATTCTGGGAGATGCATTTTTCTTTCTCCAGAGGATAACAGAGCAAAATTCTTAATCCCAAATGTTTATCTTCCAATATTTGTGAGAGACTGAGTAAATGGAAGAATTGACAAGCTGCGAAGGTAGAAATTATTCTCTACAGCCTTCTAGCCTGCAGGGTATTTTACTCAGTGCACAAATATATGGTGCCATGTTGTCAAAGGTTGGGCATAAGCTAGAGAGAGAAGCAGAACTGGTGTTTTACTGCCAGTGGCATCTGTAGATGAAGGAGAAAATTGACTGGGGAGTTTGGAAAAGTTATTTGAAAGACTGATGCTTGGGGTTTGAGGAGAGGAGCAGCTCCATTAGTAGGTCAGTACTTAAAGCCATAAGAAGATCAGGGTGATGCAAATAATGTGTACTTCTAACACTGCCTTTGTAAAGATAAGGGGGTTTAACCCTCCAGTTCTCCAGCAGACTTAATGGTGTTAACTACAGATACTGTATTCATTATATTATGCTGAAATCTTTTTCCTTTAAAGCTCACAGTTGGAGCTTCCTTCTGGCTTATTTTTTCAAAAGGTCTTGTTTGGGAGTAGGGGGATTAACTTCATAAAAAAAAAATATGGACAGGCTCATCTGCTGATCCTGCAGTGCCGTGGCCTGCAAATGTGCATAGGTGACATCCTAGCAACTGAATAAGTAAGTCCTGAATAGCGGTCCTGAGCTTCTCCGAGTTTAAATCAGGTCTTTCTGAGGAAACCGGTGTGAGTATGAATGGTAACGCTCCTAATGAGTGGATGAAAAACAGGAAGGGAGGTTTTTGCCCTTCAGTAGCTCCTGAAGGCAGTAGCTCCTGTTAGTTGTTGTTAAGCAATATTAACATAATCATTTGAAGAAGTCTTCTGAGAGAAAAGTACAGCTGCAAAGACACAAGGGTTAATAATGAAGGTAAAGCAGCCTGTTCGTCTATTTTTTTTTTTTTTCAGATTTCATCTTATGTAGGGACCTCATTTTCTTTACAAATCAAAGAAACAGAGGAGGAAAAATAATTTTCTGATAAGCATTTTAATAAATTCATTTAGGTGGGCTTTTTGGGGTTGGTGCTTATTTTTTTCCAGTTTTGGAAGTTTGAATACAGCATTGTGATAGAAAACCTGATAAAGACCTTCAGAAGGGAGGTGTGCATCTTGTGTCCACCCAACACAAAACTCCGTCATCCCCAGCTTTTGTAAGCCACCGTTGCTTCACCAGCACTGGTGTGTACTGGCTGCTTCTAGTACTGAAGATGGCTTTTTCATCAGGCTAGTTGTGGAGCACCAAGTTGCTGGTTTATGCTCTTGAATATGTGCCTGTGAAATAAACTTAACCTTTTTAAGACCATGAGAAGAGGATATAAATGCTGCTTTTCTAGTTTTAAGCAGTGACTGAGATGCCTGAGCCAAGCTGAATGTCTCTGTGTCACTTTATCCTGGAGATGAAGGGACAAACCAGCCTGCTGAGGTGAACACCAGAGTTGGCTTTACCAGCCTTGCTGCTGCTGAGCTACTGGGGTTAAATCCAGCCTTCGTAACACCTACTCAGACTGCAATTGCAGTTGTTACAAGCAGCATGAGATGTCATTAGTACATAGTTGGGAGCATCCCTGCCATTCCAGGGAGGCGGGTGGGGATTCATGCCCAAGTGATCAAAAGATGCTTTTTATCTCATTACAGTGTGGCAAAACTGTTGACAGAGTTGGGCAGGGAGAAACTTGATGAAATTCAACAAGGGCAAGTGTAGAGTCTTGCATCTGGGCAAAAACAACCCC
>JAVHNF010057794.1:26552-36876 GCA_034783455.1 Micropsitta finschii
TAACTACCTGCATGGTAAAATACACACTTGCCGTGATAACAAGAAAAAGGTGTGTTCAGGTAGCTTTGGGTTGGTTGTATTTCTTATTTTGCTGCTACTTTCATTTCTATACGAGTCCTAAATGCCCTGGAGCTTCCATGCTAATAGTTCTGCCTCATTTTTGTGATTATCCTTCCCTCCCTACCACATTGTTGCTAAAATGTCCTCAGGGTTTCTTCTACAAGGCTTGATACCCCTGTAAATTTAAGATAAATGTATGGCCTCTGGGGAGGAAAAATAATGCAGTCAGCAAATACAGCTCTCTGTGATGGCAATGTTATAGTGTAATTTTACACTGGCAGCTGAGATTTTACATACCTTTTAAGTTATAGTGGAGAGAAATAGGTAGTACTAATGGTGTGCTGTCAGGGGCTATTCAAACAGTCACATGCATTTAAATAGATATTCTTTCATCTTTAAATAATTAGAATACACTTCTATTTTGCTAGCAAGTGTTCACCAGACCTTCACAGAAAGCTTTTTGATGTTCTTTTTGATGATGTTAATTTGAGTGGCAGTTTTATTTGTATGGTACTTCACCTCTTCCAAGTGGTGTTACAAAGGGTAGTTAGATTTTTATGTTCAGAGAGTTTTATATCTAAACAGTTGCCCTTCAGCTTTTTTAGCTTAGATACTCGGCAGTGCTGGGAGTTTTGCTTTACCTCTGAGTGCAGTATTTGCCCTGTCTAGTATAATTTGCTTGGAGAAATCTGCAAATGAACCACTAGAGGATAACAACCAGATGCAGCCTAAATTTGTGCTTCCCAGATTAAATAGCAGAAACCTTCTCTCACTGGTCTGGTCTTAACCAAAGAGTGAAAAGATAGTAAAGCTTCAAATTGATTTGAAAGTCTATTTGTGAAGTGTGGGACAAAGCAATGTCACGGAGATGAGTGCTAAAACCAGACTGGCTTAGTTCTGCCTCTCTGTAAGTAAGCGGACTGAATTGGGTGCAGACTTGGGATATATTGCATTTGGCTTTGTGCTGCTTTTTGGAGTTTTAGAAGGTGTTAAATATGGTCAGAGAGTCAGAGCATAAAGGCTTGCAGGGAAGGAGTGAAGGAAGGGAAAAGTATGAAATCCTGACTGCCCCACACTTGAATCTGGTAACTTTGTGGCTTTTGACTTTGGCAAAACCAGTAAACATGGAGCAGCGTTATTCTGTTTTCTGTTTTAAGGTTATATATTTAGTACCCCACGACAAGTTCTCTAGCTTGTATAAAAGCAAGTAATGCCTTAGACTCCCTTCTCTCTGAAGCCCTTTTTATGGATAGAGGCTCAGTCACTTAGAATACTTTATCAAATTTATGAACAGAGTTCACAAGGAGGACACAAAATGCTGTCTGTGTGACTGGACAGGTCTTAATTTCCCCTTGCTATATGTGACCTCAGTGTTCTGTTACTGATAAATCAACATTCACATTCAGTATCTCTGTGAGGAGTGTTTCAATGTGTGTAATTTAATTTGATTCCATTTGGCTTATGGTATCTATTTGTGGATAAATCAGCGAATGAACTAAGTTGATCCACCTCTGTTAAGTCAAAGCCAGTTGAAAAGTTTGAGTGTTCTACAGAGTGAAGAACTAAATGAGATGTATTAGACAGCTGAATGTCTATTCAAATCTAATGTACCCATGACTACAGTTCTCATTTGTTCTCTTTTTAACCTAAATGAAGTGGCATCACTGTACCGCTTCGGTTCCACTTTCTGCATCCCACACAGCAGGTTTTAAGGGGAATACTAGACAGTGGTTGTCCAGTTACCTTCTGAACAGTAAGCTCCTGCCTATCAGAGCTGCTGCCTCTGCTGCTCCTGCCACTCTTCTGTCCAAAGACTGTTGTTAGGGCAGGCTTTTGAAAATCAGTGCATTTTCTGGTTTACAGGATAAAATAGGCTTGTTCTCAGGGCAAAGATGACCTCAGTAACATATCTGAAGAATATACGCATCACAGTTTGGCAGCGCAGGCTTTTGCAGAGCACTGGAACAGGCTGCCCAGGGAGTTTGTGGAGTCCCTCTCTCTGGAGACACTCAAAACTTGCCTGAACATGTTCTTGTGCAACGTGTTCTAGGTGGCCCCGTCTTGGCAGGTGTGTTGGACCAGATGATCTCCAGAGGTCCCTTCCAGCATTAATGATTCTGTGAAAGATGGCATTATCCCAGTGTATTTAAATTAGCAAAGTTTTACCCCATCTGTAGTACTGACCGAGAGGTCTTACGAAGACTGAAAGAAATGGAGCTTTTGCTTTTTTCCTCACTTAACTGGTTTGCAAAGAAGATGAAGAGTTGGAGCCAGGGTCTTCTTAGTGGTGCCTAAAGACAGGACCAGAGGCCACGGGCACAAACTGAAACACAGGAGTTTCCTTCTAACACCAGGAGACACCTTTTACTGTGAGGGTGACTGAGCACTGGCACACGTTGCAGCAACTTAGCTGCAGCAAAGCAGAAAGACATTGCATATTACTGTAACTATTATTTTAAGTCAAGTCCTGCATTTTTAGCAGAATTTTTTTACCATTAGTAAAAACTTTCCTGGATTTTTGTCAACTGCCTTTTTCACAGAGGTTCTATTGAACTAATCTCATTCTGTTGTTTATGCTCTATTAAATAGTCTTTTCTTGGCATGAAGCAAAGGAAAATGCATAAAGTTCTGTTGGAAAAAAAAAAAGGAAAAATGAATTTTGAGAAAACAAAGCAATAATCCCTTTGGTATGTGCCGATGGGAGCTCTGTTACTTTATATAGTATCTGAGGTGAAGCAGCAATGTCTTCATTGAGATGTCATTCTATAAACTACACCCAGGTGAGGTTTCCTACTACAGACTCTACTTCTGCAATTGGTCGTGCTCATGTAAAGATGTTGGGCTTAGTTTTGCCACATAGACCCCCATGGAGGCTATTTCAGAAAATTATTTTTATCAAAAGAGGTGCTTGCTGTGATATAGCTGTGCTTGGCTCCATCTCTGTCCTGGTCCTTTGCCTTTTTGTTCATTTCTTTCTGTCAATCACGAACAAGTCTGTGGTAAAGGCTGGTTTCAAAACAGCTATTTAAATCGTCAGCAGGGCTCTGCCCTTCAGAGACATTTCCTTAATTCATTTTACATTTATTTCTGCTGAGAATAACATTTCTCTCCAATAGTTTTCTAGCATGCACGATGCAGAGTAGTTGTTCCTGGATGCTGTTTTACTGTGCTGAGATTGCTTCTGCTTTAGTGCAAGTCAGGCTAGTCACTGCTGGTTCCCTGCCCTATACACCACGCTTTTTTAATTAGATGTGTATTTGTTCCTGCAGCATTAGCTTGCGCTTCAGCCTGGGCAGTAAGCAACCGCAAGCAGTTGTCAGCTAGAAACATTTATTTCTCACAAGTGCTACAAAAGCATCTTAGCTGAGAGAGGTTATAAAACAAGCTACCCAGGCCTGGCAATCATCTGATCCTGCCTATCAAATGCACAGCTCTTGCTGCCATCACAAGTACTAATGGTCATTCCAAGGTCAGGTGGTCAAGTCCCCTTCTTAAAATAACTGTTATTTTTGAGTATCACAAATAGTCCACTTTTCAAAATCCTTCCTATTTGTATGATGTTGGTTTTAGTTCCTTACTACACTCTTTAACAGGCCGTTCAGTGTTGTAGCCTGCTAGCTATCTTCTGTTAGAAACAGGGCATCTTGCCCAAATGGCATCCTCGTCCGGACTAGAAAATTCTCGAATAACTTCTTTCTTTTTGCAGCTGCTGGTGAATGGCAATCCTGCTGACATGCGCATGCTTGCATTGATCTCTAGCTTACAGTGTTTTGCAGTGCCTGAACATTTTTAGGCAAGATTTCTATTGCAGGTCTCTGCTGCCACTCAAACTGTCAGACCTCACCTCTGTCCATGTAGTTACACATCAGCTGCATGATACAAAGAGAAACTGGAAATGAGACAATTTTGCTGTCACAGCCAACAGTGAGAGGATCAAATACAAGCCCTCCAGAACTGCTTTTGTGAGCTGGAATGTCCAGTAGGCTGTAATATATGTTGTCTTCTGCACAGCAGCAGAGACTGGTGATCCCTAAATTGCCAGAAGTTTACCCCATCTCCCCCATCTGTTATCTCTTCCAGGAAAAGAGATTCAGGTTACATGTTCCTCTTGTGGGGTTGCAGTGATGAGAGCTTCTCTGTGTCACTGTCAGCACATTTTGAAATGGCCCCCCTCATGTCTTGTGAATTGGGACTGCAAATGCACAAACCCTATTTGCAAAACCAGGGATCAGTTTCCTCTCCTGGCAGCCTTACACATCCCTTGATAAACACTGATTTTTTTCTTACTGTGTGTTACTCACAGCCCAGGGTCTCATGTCACTGACATGCCTGCTGAGTACCTCAAGCATGCTCCAGTTGCCTGAAATAGAACTGCAAAATTTGAAGGCACAGGAACATTACAAGTCTCTGTGTCCACCTTTCCTCAAGCAAATGAATGTTTGTGACAAAAGCAGAAGATAGTGACCTGACTTCTCCCACTCCCAGATGCTCTGTGGACATGGGGAATCACTTACCACTCTCTTCCTAGATCAGAGGAAAGCTCCGATGTGTGACTTTTGGAGCACAGTAACAATGGCTGGCTGTATTGAGAGCTGGACCTATTCCTGCACACACAGTCTCTACACCTTCTTTCTTCTCTCTTTGTATCTCACAAGCATCTTGCATTCTCCAGGTGCACACAGAGATTAATTCTCCTTTTATTTCACTGCTGCATGCCTATATAACCCCACAGGCTCTGACCTGCCTCTGCACCCAGCTGATGCACAGTTATTTCTGCTGCCAAATCACCACCCACACAGTGTTCGAACCATCTAAAAGCCCAACTATTTCCTAGCCTCACCTATTATGTGACCTTCCCAGGTTCTGAGCCCTGCAGCATTCATGTGGACCTACATCCCCCTCATACCGAGTGTCTCTCCCCTCTCTGAAGCTCCTCAGGGCAGTCTGTGGGCTGTAGCCTCTGTGGCTGCAGGACTCAGAGATGGAGAAGGCAGGCTCTAATTATGTGCTTGCACAAAAAGCTGCTATAGCTGCGACGTGACACAGATCTCCTCTGCTGGTAGATTTCAAAGCCGCAAGGCATCAAGTAAGGGCAATTCTGCTGTCTGCAAGCTCAGCCCTTTGAACACTGCGGTGGTGTGGACGTGGCTGCTGTGCTGTGTTACAGCACTCAGTGTTATCAGGAGCAGTGTGAGCAGTGACAGAGGATCAGAGTACCAGGGCAGGTGATCCCAAAGCAAGGTGAAGGGTGTGAAAATAAATGCAGCCTCTGAAGGACCAAGTCCCTGCATGAGCTGCCTCTGTATCTCCGTACACCCCATCAGTGGGAGCACTGGTTCAGTGTTTGCGGAAGTGATGTGGGGCTGCAGAGGCTCTTATTCTGTCTGGACTGATTGCAGAAACATAAATCCTCCTAGGTTGTCCTCATGCTTGACCCAAAGCTGCACGGAGCCCTGTTCCTGCTGAACAGGTCAGTGCTGCTTGCAGGGAGAAGCTCCTGTTGTGGCGAAGACAGGAAAAAGAGAGACAGAACCCTCCATCCCCAACACAACAGAAAAAAAAAGGATATAAAGGGCTAAAAAGGAGAAGAAATTTATGGTCTTTTGGAAGGAAGGGGATTGCTGGCAGGATAAGCTGTGAAAATTCCAGGCAGGATAAGCCATCTGTGGAGGAGCAGAGCAGCAAAGTGGGTGCTGTGGACAGGCAGGTAGGCTTCTGGAGCCCTTGCCCAGACACCACAATACTGGGGCTTCCCCAAACATACTGCTGTGGTGACATCAGCCCTCTGCTGCAGGAGTACGTGTGCTATCTGTCTCCATTGACAGCATGCTCTGAATGAAAAGCTTTTGAGGATGGCCATCCTTTTGACCTCTGACAACCATGCTTTTAAGGGACAAGACACAGCGGCTTTTGCAGCCCTCTCTTACCCACACATCTGGAGAGCTGACCTTTACTTCATACTGTTACACTCGCTCCATGGTGCTGCTATAGACTGACCCCACAGCAGTAGGTAGGTATGGGGCAAATCCTTCCAGGGCTAAGCTGTGGAGGAGCTATGTAAGGCAGGCTTATATCTCAAGTCCTAGCCTCCTGCTTTCTGCATCACCCAAGGTTTCCTGTACTCCCTGAGCTTCAAACCAATGTTTCCTGCTTTTTCTGGAAGTTGGGTAAGATGATAGCCCAAGGGCAGAGTTACAACACGCAGTGTTCTGGCACAACCTCATCAAAGCATCCTAAAAGTCTTCTTTAATAAAAACTAAATATTTGTTCCAAAAGTGTTCCGTGTTTTGGTTTGGTTTTAATTTTTTATTCTCCAACACTGCTTAGCTACAAAGGCTGAATCCTGGTTAGGAAGAGGCAAGTGTGGAGAAGCCAAATTTGAGGGACACAGTGGTGGAGGAAATAAAGTGCCTCTCTTGATAGGAGGGATGTACCACTGTGTTCTCCAGTCCAGTATTCCGATGGCCCACAAATGTGAGGAGAACTGGGACAGCACATTGCAGCAGGAACCAAGAGGTAAACCTCAGTAACTGGTGTGTGTAGATTTCGTTTAGCGTGTTCTTCTGTTGTGCCAGTAAGAGCATTTTGTGGCATATGCTTGCGTATGGGAAACAACAGGAAGGCCCTGGCATGCACATGTGTAAAGCCTTTTTGCAATCTGTCCTGAATACTGTTAGAGACTGATTAAGTCTGTTGAAGCCACTAACACCAGCACTGCCCATGGCAGAAGAGCTATCCTGAATAAATCTCACAGAAAGGAAAGCTTGACAGTCAGGGAAGATGGCGCAAGTCTAGGGACTGCAGGAGAGAGAAAAGCTTTGCTGAAGAGTTATGAACAGAGGCTGGAGGAGGTAAACCAGTTGTAGCGGTGGAGAAAAGGTCTGAGACTAGCAGGGAAAGGGTAACTGACCCTAGCTCATGTGTGTGCCCATATGCCATTTGAATGTCTCAGAGGTGAGCTCATCTCTTCTGCTCTGAGGAGCAGGAACAGAGGTGACCAACAGCACTTAGGATCCCTCTGCCCTCCATGCACGCAGCAGCTGTGACCTGCAGAGCTCAGCTCTCCCTATGCAGTGGCTTACATGATGCCTCCTGCCAGCATGCCTTTGCCTTCAGGGTGTTACTGGTTGGGTCTGGCAGGCAGCTCATATAGATAGAGATGGCTTTGGAAGAGGGATTTTGGCTCCCACCCAGAGTGTGGCTTACTTTTGAGTCTAAAGATGCATAACTAAGTGTGCATAAACAGCATTCCCTTCTTCACTCTGCTTATTAGCATCTAGGTGCCTTCGGGAACAGCCAGTTAAAGTCCTTGCAAGACACTGGCAACACAATGAATAGGATGGCTGTAAAAAGGCAACCCAGACCCTGTTGTACCACCTCAGATCTCCCTCTTCCCTCTACTCCCTCATTTTTCTTCATGAGTTACAGCCAAGAACTCTGAAAATGTAAGCACACAGTTGTACCAGAATACAGGAAACTTAATTCAAGACAAGGTCCAAGGGTCCAAGTCAAGGATTTAAAACTAGGAGGTGGTTTCCACTCCTGAGGCTTTGTTTGTATTGTAGGGTGTCCCAAGGGAGTACAGGGCTTTTGGGCTTGGTGCAGAGTTTTTTTGACCCTGTGTTCCTGTTAGAAAACATTGATTCATGAGGCTTTTGTTATTTGGCAGAAGCTTACCCAATTGGATAAATCCATGGATGACACATGGGCATGTTAAATATTTGGTAGCACAGGAAAACAGCAGCTGCTGCATTGCCCCTCACCTTGGCTCCCAGCCTCCTGCCTTGGAGCTCAAGAGCTGTAGCCAGGTCAGGAGACTTCTTTCTTTGGTATTCAAAGGGTAACATTTTGAATGTTTCATTTGGTGGAGCCAGAGGGGCTACAAACATTGGAATCAGAGGGTTTTCAGTGCTTTCAGGGGATGTTGGTGCCTCTTAGATGAATTCCTGTAACTACCTGTGTGCTGGCTCATCAGATGTGATGATGGAGAGTAGGAAGGGTTCACTCACACCAATGTCAGTGGTCCCTGTCTGCATACTTTTTATTTATGGTTACACAAGGAAAGGTAGTTAACAGTGGTGGTATCTTGCAGGGGGGAGAAAGACCAAGGGGTGAAAGATTCCTTAGCCTGACTGAAGGCATGGAAATAGCAATAATTTGGGAACAAGACAATACCTGGGCTATGACTGTGCTAAACTGGCTCTGCTAGGGTGTGAAAACAAAACACCTTTGGGCTTGTCCAGCAATTCATACATGAGAGAGGACCTATGAAGTCATGGAAGATGCAGGAAACATGCAAAAGGGCTGTAGCTGGAAACACTTGATGGTTGTTTGGCTACACTTGATGGTTGTTTGGCTACAAAACCCCATCAGAGCCAGTGAGCTGATGGGTGAGATATGGGGAGGAAGCCAGCAGTGGACAGGATGTGGAAGAGGCGCAAACAGCTATACCAAAAGCCTTTCTCCTTCAGAGTCCAGAGCCTCTGGCTGGCTATAGGTGACTCTGCTTTTGGGTGGTATATAAAGAAAAGTGCACATCATGGCAGCTCTGACATGCCAGAGCAGTGTCAGAGCTGCTTATAGTGACGGGCAGGAGCAGATCTGCGGCAACTCAAGAAACAGCTCAGCCATTCCCAGCAGTTCTGGGGCAGTATCTATAATTGAAGAGCTCTGGGAGCTTTGCAGGCTTGTGGTTCTCCACCAATTAGGGCTAAAAGGCTCCATTTATTAACAACTGGCTTGTTTAAATAACAGCTCCCATCAAGTGCACTTGTCTGAGCATTGGGAACCTTGAGTGCTGTCTGGAATGTTTTGTGGTGCCTTGTGGGTGCCTTGTGGGTGCCTCTCTCTGTAGCCCTTGTGCCAAGCCCCCTGCCCCCTGCTCCCCTCCAGTGCCTTGCTGGGCGGCATCAATCCCTGCCCACTGCCTGATGTCTCCTGCCCCGTATCCTGAAGGACTGCCTTCTTGCCTGTACACACACAGATCCACAGCAATTCCCTTCTTGGTAATGTGCTCACACTTCTATGCATCAATTAAGCTGCTTTTTGGAGTAAAAGTGGATTTTGCATTCAGTGCCAGCACTGGAGAATGGTGCATTGGATCTTGATGGAAGAGATGATGTGTCCGGTTTTGCTTGTTTCTCCCCAAGTGCTCCTGGGACACACTCATATGGTGCTTGTACTCTTCCTGCTGTACATGTTTTCCCACTCTTGGACTTCAGAGGAACTTTGCAATTTTATTTTTTTCCCTGCATTTTGCAGCATCCCTCCCCCCTCAAAAAAAAAAACCAAAACAAACCAAAAAACCAAATCACCAAACCAAAACCAACCAAAAAGGAAAAATAAGTCATAACGTTTAGAGTAAAACTTTTACCAGGACACACTGTGGTCTGACCAGGACCCATAGAGATGGAGTTCTTGCCATATGTTTCTCAGGCCAGACCAACAGTGTGTCTCAACTGAGCAGTGTCTGCAGCTAGTGAAGACTTTGCCTCCCCGTTCTTCGGACTGGGCTTTGTTGCTGGCTCATTGCTGAGGCTTTTGTACAGCTGGTGCTTCACCACACAGCTGAGAAATGGCTTCTCCTCTAGCACCCAGAATCACCACCACATCCTAAACTTGTGAAGGCAATAGGTGGAACTTGAAGAAAGAAGGGCACATGGTAGACATAGCTAGAGATGCTGAGCCCAGGCAGGGATTACTTTGCAGCAGCATGGCTTTGGAGCCTTGCTCCTGTTCTGTGGGCCCCCATGACAGGTCCCAAATGATGCAATCAATCAGCCATGTCAGGCACAGGAGATCCCAGGGTGGGGGGACATGTGAAGTGAAGCTGGGACAGAAGGAAGAAGCTGTGTCTGTCAAGTTTTCTGCAAGATGGGGAGGAGGTGGGAGATTCTGGTTGCCAGACTCTTGTGGTACTTTGCAAGGTGCAATATAGTCTATACCTGGCCATCGCCACAGTCCTTGGATCCCCTTGCTCTTCATTCCTACAACAGGCTCCTCATTTCACTGTGTGCACCCCCTTTTCTTGTGTTTCATGGTGTGTCTGGACCTACTAAGGATGGATGTGGGAACCTTTCCAGACAGAACTCCCAGTGCTCAGGAAATAGTCAGTGATGCTCTGTTTTTCCTGCTCTTCTGGATGGATGCAGTCCTCAGTGTTGTGCTTTCTGCAGGATGTTGCTGGTATGTCTCCAGTGCTGGAAGACTTTTAGCATGAGAGAAGATGCTTGATTATGAGGACCCCTGACTCCCAGGCCCATTG
>JAVHNF010057795.1:7343-21525 GCA_034783455.1 Micropsitta finschii
AACATATATAAAAGAGAGCTTAATCTGGACTTGTTAAAAGGCAAGCCATCACTGATTCATAAAATTCATGTTTCTGTGTTCACATCAGGATGGCTTGTTCTCTCCGGTGGTAGACCCTGCTGCTGCCAAGGTTACTGGAACCGGTTTCTCCTGCTGCATTTCAGGAAGCAACAGAGTTGGAAACACCTTCATTATGCCACATGCCATAAGTGGTTGGTTTTCTCTGGTTGCTGAGTAATGGCAGTTGGAAGCAAATGGATTGACTATCAGCTGAGGGTCTGGATGGGAGATCCCATTGAGCACTGGATGTTTTGGGGGAACTTGAATAAAGCAGCTTTATCTCAGCAGACTTATTACCAGTGAAATTTTATTATAAGAAAAGCAAAAACTATTCTGCAGGGGTTTAGAAAGGAGTGAAAGTGGGAGAGACCTTTACAAGCTGCTTTTGTTTCTCGCCAAACAGGGGCCACTTCAAAGCACCTAGATCTTTCCAGCCACCTCTTTTATCTGCCTATCTGATCTCTTGTCTGGCCAGAGTAACAAACTGTTCTGCTTTTTGGGATACTTAGATATGGACTATGAGGACACCACTTTACCATGCACACGCCCAATGTCAGTGATGTGCACTGCCCATCCAGACATCTTGGAACATCATCCCCACCTATGCCTTGTGCTTGCCGAGTGGTCAGTGCCATTGCAGGAGGCTCACTGAAGTGTGCTCAGCAGACAGAGAAGGCCCTAGCATCAAGCTCAAGAGAGATCTTTGAGTGCTGGGAGCAATGTCTGCACCCTGCAACCATGGGGGAACGTGGGCTGCCTCACCATGTGGTAACCTTGCACGTGTTCCTTCTCTCACCTTTTAGGTTCACTTTTTAAAATCACATTTCCCTACTACCTTTGCCAGAATAGGTAACAAGAATTGGGAAAAGCCATCCCTAAGGAAAAAATGTTGCTTAAAAAGACCTGTGAAGAAACATTATGGAAAAGAGTATCTTAAGCTAAACAGCAGTGTCCTGATAGTAAAACACCAAGATTTAATTTTACAGACAATTTACCCTTGGGCTTCTGTGAGTCATTTTTGAGCTTGTCCTTGCCTGCAAACTGTTAAGAGCAGGTAATTACTCTGAAGTAACTTGTTTGTCATACTGCTGCTGGTCACACTTTATTTTCCCTATATCTTACTAAAATCCACTGAAAGCAAGCCAACCACAGTATTTCCAGACCTTACAAATAGCTTTACAGATGTTGGCAGCAATTTCATTCCCCAAGTATTCAGTTATGTAGAGCAAGGTATAGACAAGATCTTATCTAAGTGTCAATATCAGGTACACAGCTTCAGCATTGAAAAATACCTGCTGAATTTGCTGTCCCAAACTCCAGAATAGTGTTATGTTTAAGTGATTCAAGCATATATGTGTGTGTGTGTGTATTAAAATATATATATAAGATTAAAAGATTGTTTGCAGTGCTGTTGTACACACTGCAATGGATTTATGGAGCAGCTTGAAAACAAATAGGCATTGAATATATAAAAATAATCTGATCAGCAGTGCAGTCTAATGGAAGGCCTGTTGGCAAGTTCCATCTGAATATGAGGAAAAACTTCTTTACTTGGAGGGTGGCAGAGCACTGGAGCAGGCTTCCCAGAGAGGTTGTGGTGTGGTCTTCTATGGAGGTACTCAAAACCCTTCTGAATGCAATCCTGTGTAGCCTGCTCTAGGTGAACCTGCAGCAGGTTTGGATTAGGTGATCTCCAGAGGGCCCTTCCAACCCCAACCATTCTATGATTCTGTAACACATATCCATCATGATTAGCATCCTTGTCTGTTGGGGTGTTTTGGTTGCTTTGGGGGAATGGGGTTGGTTTTATGTGGTTTTCTTTTTTTTTAACTGCACACATGAAAAAGGTAATCTAAATCTCAAATCTCTTACTATTTCAGATAGAGGCTGTAATTCCAAGAGGAGTAGAGTTCTCGTTAGCTGGGAGTACAGGAGAGCATCACATAAGCTCCAGGGACAGGGATTGCATATTTCTAATCATTTGTACAGTGTGACACATTTCGTCTTATTAATATCCTAGGAAATATTAGGGGAAAATAGGGAGGCAGCCAACTATATTTGTGCAAATGTGCCTCAGTATAATTTCCCTTTGCTCTCAGTGAACATTTAGTTCTGCGTTACACTGCATGCAAGTTACAAATGAGCATTTGCTTACAGGCTAATTAGGCATAACTTAGAGCAGTACTTAATTGCAACACTTCAAGCAATACAGAGGAACTTCAAGCTGATCTGGCTAACAAGAAATTAACTTTGTGCTCTGTTCGGGGTTGTGATAGCTGCTGTTTCTGTAAGGTTTCATTGTGACTTTCCCTCTCTTATGTGCATGGAATAGTACTTGGGCAATATCCAGAAGTCACTTTTTGTCTAGAAGAAGCCTTTAGGATTTAAACTATAGTAGGATATTTTGCAAGAAGTGAGACAGGGCAAGGGCATGGTGAGGTCCTTCAGTGGGTAGGGAGAGTGCTTGTGTAGTTGGTACTGGCTTTGAATGTCTCTAGCAGTTAATCCATCCAGCAGATGTCCAGAGGGGTCTCAGTTGAAAGACTGCAATGTCGATGTAAAACTATTGAAGTGAAAAAGCTGAATGAACTTTATAGGAAGGTTTCTATGTGTTACTTTTATCCCTTAAATAAAGGAATAATCTAGTAGCTCTGAAGATGGTGAAATAAATTCTACAGCACTGTAAATACGCTCACATCAGTTTCTCCTCTTTGCCTTTTTCTCAAGCCTCCTCTAAGATGCAGCTGAAAAAGCTGTGGTGGTGAACTGATTCTTATCTAGCAAAATGGTTGAGGATGATGTGCATACAAAGGGCTTGTTTTTCCCCTAAGCCGTAGTCTTGGAAGTGCTAATTGCCCTACATTCAAATAACAGCCATTAAGGAAGGGGAGACCTTAATAAAATCTCAGCAAAAAATAATACTAAATAAGTGTTTATAGTGCCAGACGTGTTTCACAGTGACTGCATTCCTTTAGGAGTTTGCAGCAACCACTGCTTTCTACGTAACTGAGTTTCTCCCTATTACAGTTGTGTCTTTTCTGAGAACTGCAAAGTATCTGGAGGTTCAGCTTAGGGTCGATGAGGATGAGGACTGATGGAGTGTAGAGGATTTAGTCCGTTTTCTTGGTGAACTGTTTTGTTATTGTACTTTGAAATCTGTAAATGTAGGGAAGTAAAAGCTGATTTATTTTTTTTCTCTCAAACTATGTGACAATATTGAAATAGAATTTCAAGCCAGTAAGATCTCAGTGAGTTCAAGAAATATGTTAGAAGTATTTGAAGAGAAGGTATGTAAAATTTGAGTTTATTTGTGAGCTCAGATGGCTTGGCCTAGACTAGCGTGTCAGTACGGAACTCTGACCCTGATATAAAAGGACTTCTATTATTTGTGTACAAAACCACTTCTGTTGGTGCTAAGGCCAGTTTTCTTGCAATGACTTAGCAAATCTTTTGAAATGTCAAAGCATATTTCTTTATGCTGAGTGAGGCTTCTTTTTCACTACAACCATGATAAAGTATTTTGGGAAGGACATATTTGCCTTTGCATAACATGGTTGCAAGTTAAATTTGTATGCTGCAGCTGAACTCTGGAATTAAGTACCTATATTGACCGCATTAATGCAAGGCAAACTTGGAAGTCTTTATGTACAACAGACAAGCATTAAGAATGACCATACTGTTTATATTATTTGCTATGCAGTGGCTTTTTTTTGCTGCTGCTCAAAGGTGGCATATAGACTAATGAACATATCCAGCATAGCTGTTTTTCCCAGCTGTAGGCAGTCCTTTCTTGAATCTCAGCTTGCAGAAAGCGAAGCTGAAAATCTTCAACTTTGGAGGAGGATATTGGGTCTGTTATCTTTTTGCTGAAGATAATCTTTACCTTTTTGTGCCTGACTTTCTATCATGAATGTTTGTATCAGTGGCGGTTTGGACTCATTGTCGAAGTTGCACATAAACTCTAGCAGAGAGTTGGGTTTAATTTGGCACCTGCTACCAGGTTAATTTGAGGTAGACATTGTAGTCTCAAGCTTGTGCTGTCCTTCTGCTTACAGACCACTTCAGGTCTGTGAAGCTACTTGCTTTGTGTTAAAAATGGTGATGTCAAGTGCTATCTTGGGAATTAATTGCATTCCATGTTTTGTTTAATTATCCTTGTTTGACCATGGGACCTCTGCATACGCCCTGCTGCTCCCCACCCAGAGTTACGTTGCTCTGTGCAAGGGCAAAAATTCATGTACAGAGTTGTATGTTTGCCTTTAAGTTTATTCCACAGTAAAACTGAAATGAAACTTCCCAACGAATACCACTGCTGAGCAAATCTTAGCTATTTTTTTTTCTGTTTCACATTCCCTGGTCTCTTTATCATTATATGTCATATCAGGCAAGTCCTTGTCATAGTTCATAGTTCTGCACAGTTTCAAGAAATAGGATCACCTTTAAACAACCTTTGGGTCGAATTCTGTGAACTGTGGCTGGATAAAAATTAAACCTCTCATTTGGGTTACATGTCTGGGTATCTCGAGTCAGTGATGAGATAGAGGAGTACTTTTTGAGTACATTCAAGCTGTCTTAGGGTAGCAAAACTACCCTAAGATGATAATTTGTACTGATGTGCCTCTTTTTATTGACCACAGTGGGAACCTGAGCGGTTAGTGAAGACAAGATGAGCTTTGACTGAGGTGGCTAGTAACAGCTAAAATGGCTACCACCATTTGTAGTGGTGGTTTGGGTGAAAGGCAAACCAAACCTTAAACTAGGTAGAGATCTGTGTTGGAGAAGATCCTTGCCTTCCCCTAAGCTGTTTTATTAGGACCAAATCTGGCTGTGTTTCTAAGTGGATAATTTTTATTGACTGCTTTTCTGAACGGCCACCCTCCTCATCCAGTTATTCCTGGAAGAAACAGTAGGGTTTGTTTATCTGGAGAGATGCTGGCAGCTGCAGGGCTGATTTTTTTCTATCATCTGTAAAAAGCCTGTGAAAAATTAACAATTTCTAACCACATTCTTCTTATGTAAGTTAAAGTAAGTGCTCTTCCACACATATCCGTAGTGCTTTAACTTCAGTGTTCAGACATCAGAGGTAGCCATTGTCAATAGATGAACAAGATTCAGAGAGGGAATACAGTCTTTCATACTTTTAGCCATAGGTACTTGATACACAATAGTAATGCCAGTTCTTCTGGGGAAAAAAAAAATGTTTTTTTGAGGAACAGATGGGGATGTGAGGGTGATGGTGGGAGTATCTCCTCTTCCAAGAGCCAGTAAGCCCACAGGGGAGAGTAACAGCAGGAGTTTCTAAGGTGGAGGGCTGTGGAACTGGACCACTATTCCAGAAGATAAGTGACCTCTGATTCGTCTGCTGATTTTGTGTGAGGAAAAACTACCGTCAGCTCTCGTTTTGGGTAGCAAACCAAATGCAACAAACGTAAGTTGGTTTGTGGAGAAGGAAGGAGGTTTAATCTTCCCAAATTAATTATCTTTGCAATGGAAAATCCAAGTCATTGGGATTTCTTTCTGATGTTTTAGTAAAAAAGCTGAATTTGTCATTTCAAGGTGGTTTCCTCGTCGAACCCCAGAATGAAACTCCCTGGTAATTTATCTAGTCCAGTCTGTACACATGGAAAATAATGGTCTTTACACATAAGGTTAAGCCACCAGGCACTATCTGTGGAAGGAGAATGTGTTACGTGCCACCTAGAATAGGATGCACCTTTTTGCTTTCTCTTTAAACCCAGTTTTCATGATGTAACTTGAGCAAGTTCATGCACTAGCTATTTTGTTACACTTTAAAAACTGGAATTGGTAGAGTGTATAGGTTGGCACAGCCTTGGTTGATGTGAGCCAAGCAAACTTGGGTTGTTTTCTGTACAGCTGGGTGTACTGAAAGAAGAACCTGCAGAACTCTGGCAACAAATCCACAGAACCACTTACTCCTCACAAGTTACGCTTTGGTTCTGATCAGTGTCTGTTATGTTGAAGGGTGTATGAGCAACAGTTGAACTGAAAATAGTTTCAGTGCAGAGTATTTTTTGTTAATACCCTGCAGCTAGCCAAAATTTTTTACTTGTGCCATGTGTAATCTTGTGCAACAAGATGGGGGAGTTGTGGAAGAAGCAAGTGTTGTGACACCTTTCTACACTGTACAAAAGGCAAGATAGATTTTTCTCCAATAGGAAACCGTATGGTGGTTATGCTAAACTACCATCCAAAGACACAACCTTCTGAAGCTGGAAAAGGCAATAACGTTTTTCCCAAGTGTAGAATTGTCTCTACGTGAATGAATAAAGAGTGATGGCAAATGACATTTGCTGAATTCAGCAGATTTTGTTGGACACAGAAATGAAGCAATAATTCCTAATTACACATAATTATTGCTTATTAGCTATTATTATTGGAGATTGTAATCATTAATGCAATATTTTTAATGGGCACTTTTCAAAATAAATTAGTTATGATGTGTGCAGCTGTTTGTTTAGCCTTAGAAATTCTACATGGGGATTGAACAGAAGAACAGAAGTAGGTGTTGTAATTTGAAATCTATAGAATTAAATTTGAATGTGTGTTAGTAGTTTACATATATGCAAGACTGCAGTAAGCATATGGTCTAAAAGACCCATATCTTAGTATTCAGATTCATATCAAAACCAAACTAGTGTTTAGGGGGGGCAGGGGAGGAAGGAAAACCACTGTTTACATTCGTATATATTTGTTTATAAAGTTTTGTCTAGAAGGGACTATTAAATTATTATGCTGCCCAGGATCCTAAACTGAGATGTTTACATATCTTTTGGTACATGTTGATCTAAGTTGTACTTTTGCCCTTTAGGCCTAGCCTTCTTAATGTTGTTCTTACGTAGCTGGGTCTGCTGCGTGAACATTTTTCGTTAAATGTTTCATTTTGGATGGGAATGGAATTAAGTCACTCATGGAAATAGAAACTTAAGAATGTGAAAGATGTCCTTAGGTTGATCTACCTTCTGCCAGTCAATCTGGAAGAAAAAAGCTTGTGAAAAGGCAAAATAAACCTGACATCAGTGCTTTTACATTCTCTTTCAGTTTCTCTGTGGTTTGGTTTACGAAGGTTTCAATGACCTAGTATCTTTTCTCAGTATAATTTTCAAGGAAGATCCATGATATAAATACAGAGCCATCAAAATCCTTTTGAAAAGTTGTGCCAGGATGGAAGTAAAAGTTGCTGGTCTCTTTGCATGGTGCATTTCTTTAACTTATTGCCAGTAATTTAGGGAGAGGGGGAAAGGGAAGAAGCATACCGGAAGGTAGTGACTATCAAGGTCTTATCTATAATGCATAAAAATACAGAGTTGACTCCCTTGTCAGTTGCTTTTCTGAGTATTCAAAATGGTCAATTTCTCCACTATCAGCTACAGTAGCAAGGCTGCTGTTAAAAGATTTCCCCCTTAATTCCATGCTGACTGGTTTCTAGGTGTATCTGTTGTCTCATAGAAAAGATTCGCTCAATATTTGGTCTTTTCTGTGGAGCTGTTTTTCCTATCCGTATGCCTGTGCTAAACAGAGGAAGTAGGCATGTGAGCTATTTGAATATAAATGTCTTTCTAATACAGCTAATTATTTTAAATGTTTAATGGGAGCTTCATGAAAAGTGTTGCATAAACTTTTCAATTAGAGAGAAGGCTCGTTGATTGCATTTGCGCAACGTTTAATTGGGTGGACAACACAGAATAAATACATTTGGAAATTATCTCAGATTACCTAATTTTAGGGGGATGCCTATAGGGAGGAGAAAGCTTTGCTTCCAATCAACTTCAAAGGTAAGAGCTTAATTGGAAGCTGACTATGCCTTGACAGCTTCAGAGCAGCAGTGACTTCCATGTAAAATAATCTGAAGCAGATGCTGATGAATGAAGAAGTAGCATTTTCTTTCATGCAAGCTTTGGCATCAAATCTCTAGCATTATGTTATCTAGCTGTATATCAGGAAGCATTTTTGTTATTGTGACATTGGTTTCAGCACACTACCTTATATTTAGACTTGAACAGTTAAGTTCATCAGCCTTTGACAAATGGATTTCAAGTATTTCTGAAACATTTACCTTAAAGGGAACTTTGAACCACTGTGGCATGGCTTGGGAGAATGCTGATGAAAGATGCTAGGAAAAGGCCCAATTAGGGTTACTAAGCTATGGTCAAGCTTCACTAGATTTTATTTTTATTTTTATTTTTTTTTTAATGCTTTTAGTTGGCATCATGGTATTTATGTAACCCTGCACTATTTGTGTAAAATATTACAGGCTAGGCTGCCAGAAACCTCGTAAAGTTCAACAACAGCTAGTGCAAAGTCCTGCACCTTGGGAGGAATAACCCCAGGCATCGCTACAGGCTGGGGGATACCCAGCTGGATAGCAGCTAGGCAAAGAAAGCCCTTGGAGTTCTGGTGGACACCAAGTTGAATGTAAACCAGCATTGTTCCCTTGCTGCAACGAAGCCTGCTGATCTCCTGGGCTGGCTAGGCAAAGCTTTGCCAGCAGGTTGAGGGAGGTGGTGCTTCCCCTTTATTTAGCACTGGTGAGGCCACACCTGGAGTGCTGGGTCCAATTCTGGGTTCCCCAGTACAAGAGAGGCATGGAGATACTGCAGCGAGTCCAGCAAAGGGCCACAGAGATGATTAAGGGACTGGAGCATCTCTCCTATGAAAAAAGGCTGAGAGAGCTGGGACTGCTCAGCCTGGAGAAGAGAAGGCTTGGGGGCATCTTAGGAATGTATAAAAGTACCTGAAAGGAAGGTGCAAAGAGGACATAGCCAGGCTTTTTTCAGTGGAGCCCAGTGACAGGCCCAGAGGCAGTAAGCATAAACTGAAACTCAGGATTTCAAAATACATCATCTCTGTGTTATGTCCTAATATTAAGTTTGGTATTATGAGGATCAAGTTCACTGTTACAGTTCACTGTTAATTCAATTCTAACTACTGAATTTCTAAGAAGAGTAATCTTTACTTGCCTAGTGTGTGCCAGCATTATCAGCATAATCCACTTGAACATCTTGTAAGAATTCCGGGAAAATTTGCTTTAAGGGGGTATTTCTGTGTTGAATGTTTGAATCTTATTTGACCATCCGTACTGAAATGAAGCAATGGCAATCAAAGTATGCCTAAACATCTGTTTTACTTCATACATCAGCAAAAATAGAGAGGAGCCAGTTGTCTGATTTATAAATGCTGAAAACCTGGACTAGAGCACTTAGAAAATGATCTGTTCTCATGGGAAATCCTTAGCCTTGGAGGCACTAAAAATGAAATCACTCAAATGCTTATTCAATTAATCATAAGGGATAGTACAGCTTTAGAATGAAAGATTACCAGCTGGCAAAAAAAGATGACGGAAAACATTTAAGGGCTGTGAGAGAGATTTATATGATTCAGTGAAGCTTTGCACTGAAATCTGTTCGATAAGTGGCAGTGGAATACTGGTAATGATGTACCCTCGCTCAGAGGTGAAAGCCTGGTCTAGGAGTATGATATGAATCACTGTGGGGGGTAGAGGGGGATGTATTGATGTCAAGGTAAGAGGAGCTGCTTTCACACAGGTAGCTATGCTGGTCAGCAGTACAAAGCAGTGCTTACATCTTCATGGTGTGACCTGCAGTGAGAGATGCAGAGAGCTGACAATGTGTTAGTCTTCAGGGATGGGCTAAGGAGAGGAGTTGCAAGAAACGAAGGATGGAGCAGCGTGTGGTAACTTCAAATCAGGCTGCTGAAAACAGCGTGGAGAATGTGAGGGGAGAGGCTGTTACTGTTCGGAGACAGCTACGTGGCCACAGGTCCTTTAAAACAAGTGTGCATTGCTGAACGTCTTACCCCTTGCAGCTTTAGCAAAGTAACCTTTTTAGAAGCTGGAACGAAGGCTGCAGCCTTCCAGCCAAAGAATGCCATCTGTAATGAGCTAACCACTTTTGAGCCACTGCTGCTCCAGGAATTAGTGCTTGGAAACCTCAGTGTACCTAGACGATAGGGGGGAGCTTCTGGAGGACATTGTTGTCAGTAAGAATGTATAGAGGACCATTTAGTTGCCTTTGTTTCTCGGCTTTTGGGAAAAACTAGTTGAATTCTTTCTGTTCCTAATAGGCTATGTTCAGATGCTGAGGTCTGTTTCTATGTCATGTATTGCTTGTTCAGTATCTTTTTAATTAGTCACATTTTATTTAGTCCAAATTAAATATGCCAGATGTAGCTGATTTAGTGGCTAACAATGATGAGTGAGGGGAGGGAGGGAGAGCTAACATTATATAGCCGTCTGTTCTCAGGGAAGTTGGTTGTGTGGTGGGTTTTTTTTTCTTATTTCTAGTTCCACAAGAGAAGTTGGAGTGGTAACCATGGCAGCAGGGAATTTGTCCCTGTAAGCTCAGCGAAGGGTTGGGTTCTGTGGGGTTTTTTTGTGTTTGTGTTTTTGTTTGTGGTGCCCCTACTAGGAGGAAGGGGTGCGCAAAAATGATCCCGAGCAAGCGCCGGAGAGGGGACTCGGAAATGGATAAGTTAGAGGTGCTTGCCATGGAGTTAAAACTCATGCTTTGGTCCTGCCGCAGCGTGCAAAGGTGGATGGGTGCAGCGGCAAAGCAGAGCAGGGTGAGATGTGAAAAATTTCTTGGTAACACTAATGTCTACACAAGGTGTTTTGGGGTGGGGTGCTGAGACATGTGTGCTAATAAACCTCTTATTGACAATAATACAAGACGCTGTAGGCAGCATCTTGTATTATGTTTTGTTTAGGTTTTCTCCAGTATTACTCTTTGCTTTTTGTTTCCACTGAAAATGAAGACTTCTGAGCAGGTTGGAAGGGAGGGAGATTTGCATGGAGCTAGCTGCATTCACTGGAGAATATCCAGCTTAGTCATGGTGACATAACCCCAGGTTTTGCATCATCCCTGGAGACTTTAGGTACTTGTTCTCGAATTTGGGGAAACCCATTGTTTGCCTCTAATATCTAAATTTATCAGAAACAAAGCAGCAGGGCAGTTTTATGGAGCAGTTTCCCGTTAAAGCAGTTGCTGAAAATGAGAATTATACGTTCCTTAGGAGGGCATGTATAAGGGATACGATAACGTAAGCTCTCTTCTCCCATTGACATAACTTTTCTTGGTCTCGGATCTGCAGGGGGTTAATTCTGGGCACACAATCGATGCTTACACAGTTGCGCAGAAATACTCTCCCAATGCGAGCAGCTCTGTTAAAAGCATTTATTGTGTGCGTGTGACAAACTGACCCATAAAACATCCTGAACGTTGCAGGCAGCAACAATTAGCCGATACTCGCTGCTTGAAATCGCCAGCTTCCAGAGCCGGTAGCTTGGGAGACGGGGAGTTAAGCAATATTGCTGAACACTGTACAGCAAGGAGGCAGCTGATGGCTGGGCATTACGGATGCTTTGCCATGCTGCTGTAGTTAAGCCTGTTACCCACTTGTTTTAAAACACCCCTCTGTTTATCAGAGTAGTATGAACTCAGTCCTGTTAGGAAAACCTATTGCTGGATTGTGACTGATGCTATTGGAGTGCGGGAAATTTACATTTACAAGGTGTGCTTGAGATTTTGGGGGATTTTCAGTACATGGAGGCTGTTAGGTTGTGAGTTTTCATAATGTATTTATACTTCAGGTTCCCATCATTAAATGGTCATCATTCCTGCAGAGCCTGTGAGGCTATAGCAGTCTTCATTAGGAGTCTTTCTCTGTGTTTTGCCCTTTTTTCACATTAGCTTCCATTACCTTTTTCATTGCCCTAAGTTGCTCTCATCACACGGATTGGTTGTAGCCCTGTATTGTGTCCCCATATGGTATACCATACTTGATCCTTCTCTGATCAAGCTACACAGGTTAAGTTCAGAGATGGGTTTTTTTTTAATGTTTCATTCTTAGTTTTGCTTTCTAGCTTTCCCCTGTCTCCCAGCAGCTCCGGTGTAACTGCCTGGTCTGGGATGTCAGCATTGGTTCATCTGAATGTGGAGGGGAATAAAGGGACTCTTGTAACGAGAGATAATTGACATTTTTTTAATCTAGTGCACCTCTGTATGTGTCATGAAAACTCTTTTTCTCCTGCCGTTGTCAATTCTGGCAAGACTTGTCGGATCCAGGGGCTGCGGCTTCAGCTAAGAACTTGTTCTCATTAATTTCTTTAATTTATTTTAGCCTTCAGGGCTGCAGAGAAAAACCTGAGGAACTCTGTGCTTGCAAGCACCAGGGAACAAACTCACAAATCCTTAAATCCTTGCCTTTCTCACAATTTGTGATTACTTTTTCGGGGAGGAGGGAGGAAGAGACATGAGTGGGAAGAGGGTCTATCTTTGCGTTCCCTTCTAAGTTTGTAATTCTGTCCAGCTCTGCATCTTGTGCTTGCTTAGATTCCTTTGCTGATGGACTAGGTAAATTGGATTGCAGTTGTTCAAGACAAATTTCATGACTACCAGTTCTTAAAATAATGTGTTTGGTTGGTCATGTCTGGACATTCCAAATTTAGCTTATTTGGCATTGTCCCCGATTGTTGGGCTGTTTTGTTGTTTTACTCTATTCCTGTTATTACATCAACCACTCTCAAAATCCCAAGGCCCCATTGTATCAGAAAGGAGACTGTAACTGCCCCAGAGGTTTTCCCACACATTAAAAATGCAAATATTTTCAAATACTAATCCTCAGTTTCCAAAGACATCTTCAAAAGTGGTTTCTGATCCCTCTCCTAATAATAATTGTGGCTGGACCAGTGCATGCAAATGGAGGGCTGGAGCCGAATCTAGCTGTATATACAACCTTTATTGGTGTTCCTGTGTTCTGCTCTGCAATGTCTCTGCTCCTTTCCCTTCAGAAAAGCATGTGAGGAAAGGGGAATTTTGTGGAAGTTGTGCTTGGACAACAGTAAATCAAAGCAAGAAGCTAGTAGTACATTGCTGGACCCTATGCTGAAATGGCTTTCTGGCTCATAGGGTGGTCTGGGCATTCAGGTGACAAGTGCCTCAGCAGCAGTTCTCATAGTGTGTTACTGGGAAAGCAGGAGCAATCCAAGCCTTTGGGACCAGCACCATTTTTCTAAATCCTATGGGAAGCTGCTCCCTGGAGCCTTGTTGTGCTGTCTGCCAAGCTTCAAATTAATGTGGTTCTTGTGGTTGAAAGCCTGTGCAGTAAGGAAGATGTGGTAATAATTCATTTTCTACAGAGTAATTTATAATGGCAAACCAATTTAAAATACTCAGTAACTAGCTTGGTTACTTAAGAATTTTAATCAAGAAATTATTATGGGTTTTCTTTGTATTACCCTTTCTAGGCTTGTTAGTGACTTAAATTGTGTTTGCAAGAACTTTTCTACTAAACCTTTCTCTTGGAGCAAATTCAGACAATAAATAATGCAGTCTGTAAGCACAGCTGAGGAAGACTGCAAACCATCTAGGGATAGATTGCACAATAAAATATATGAAAGATAAAGGTTAATGCCAGCAACATCACTTAATGTCTTTCATTACATAATCAAAGGAGTGTAACAGTGCCTGTAACTGTCTTTTTTTCAGTATATAAAGGATCTCAAAACCAGAAAGGATTTTTGCATGAAAAGCAGTTGCTGTTGGGAGGAGCTGTGTGGAGAGACAAGAGCACATTTACAGATTTATAATCAAAACTAATGGGAAATGCTGGAGAGGGGAGGATGCATATGAGGAAGAAAATGTCAACTGACGGTGCTGTGACCACAGGAAGAGTCTTGACCCCAGGTTCGGGTCTGGGTGAGCTGGCTGTTGCCAGGCTGCCTTCCCACTGTGGACTGGTACTGTCAAAGCCTATCCAAACTGCTTCCCAAGCTTTCTCTCTTCAGGCATCCTGCAAATACCCAGAAGCTCCAGCAAAAATCACAAAGGCCTATTGTTACTCTTAAAAGGATTGAAAATTAGTCTTTCTTCTTGCTTTTACCTAAAAATGAGGAATTGAGTGGGAAGATGTGAAAATGTCAAACGGGTCAAATGATTTGTCTGAGCATGTGAGCGTTAAACCAAAGTGGGAAAAAGTGAAGCAGTTTTTGGGGGCAATGGCACAAACTGGGTTTGCTGTCTTTATGTAGGCATGTATCACTTCCAACTGCATTCTGCTATTTAGTTGTAAAATAGGGAAATTATAG
>JAVHNF010057801.1:29303-41972 GCA_034783455.1 Micropsitta finschii
CCCAGGGCAGGGCTGCAGGCACCGTCCCTGCAAGGGTTCACACAGCGTGGAGACAAGGCCTCAGTGCCATGGGTTAGCGGTGGCCTTGGCAGGGCTGGGAATGGTTGGACTGGGTGAGCTTGAAGGGCTTTTCCAACCTGGTTGATTCCATGAGCATCTTGCAGCTAAAGCTGCATCCCCAGAAGTTTTGTTGATGTCCCTCTTACAGGCACTCCTATACCTGTTCTTATTTTCAAGTACCTTTGCAAGGAATACAGCAGCAATACCTGCCCACCTTTCTTCCTAAAAGCAATCCTGGACTGGCCCCTCTGTAGTGTCCACAGGTACTGATCACAGGATACACCTCTCCAGAAATGGGTGACAGCCACCTTTAAAAGACCAGCCGTAATATCAGCCCTGATCCAGGTTCCATATGAGATGAGGAGGTAGGGACTGGACCAGCCTCAAAACCTGTACAAAAGCACAGTCCTCCTTTTCTGTGTCCACCAAGCAGCTGCTGCTTTGCTTATCCAAGAAGTTCAGAAGCAGCCAGTGAGCTGGAATACTGCTGGTTTTGGCCACTAAAACACCTTAAAAGAATCTGAATTTCAGAGGTAGAAGCTTCCTGAAGAACGTAATGTTTAGTGAAGTCTGCACAAACCAGAGACACTTAATTCTGGTGATTAAAAGAAGATCTCAGTGCTGCTGAAACAGCTCTTTTCTAAGCTGAGATTTTCATTCCAAAAACACACAGATGCTTTGTATGATACACAGACTGGAAACAAGGGCAATGAGGGTGCTGATATTTCTCTGAATAGAGACTTACACCTGGTATCCAAGATATGTGGCATAGAATTCAGCCTTAAAAAATGTGTTTGTCTTGGAAGGAGACAGCTTTAACATACCCCCATCAGGGGATTAAATCATATAACTCCACTGGAGCATGGCACCGTGTCCAAACAGTTGTCTGATGGGGAGGGAGGCTGGCAGGAGGATTCATCACTTGGCATGTGGAAACAGCTTCCTACGCACTTCTTCAAAGAATAAAGAAGAAGAAAAGAAGATATTCCCAATATACACAGTTAGAAATAATAACCCAAAGGTGGTGGCAAATTCCCCTCTGCTTTATTAGCTTTATATCCTCTTAGTGCGGAGACCAGCAGCTTGCCAGGTTCCCCTTTACCAGGCAGCATCTCTGGAGAGTGTGAAATGGGATGGGGTTTGGCACTGGTGATAATAATCTCTCAAAAGTGATGGATCTTTCAGTATATTTTTCAATTTCCTTCCGTTATCAGGAACACAGAAGTCTAAACTGGGAGCTATTCTCCTCTTTTTCAGCAAAAAGATACTGCTGGGGTTTAGCTTTCCCTTGCAGAATCCTTTCTGCATCTTTCCTGTGCATTTCCCACATCCTCTGCGCACAAGAACAAGGAAGTGAAAATGGTTCAAACTGGCCAGACGAGTTTCACTGCCCAAGCTAAGTAAACTTGAAGACTTGTTAAACAATATCCTTTTAGCTAAGTTTGTTTCTGCAGAGCCAGGCACAGGCTCTATTGAACTCAGTGTCCTCGCTCCAGTCGGGCTGTGCTTTCACCCTGCTGTGCCCGGGACACCTGATTTCCAGCCTGCCTTCCTCCCTTTGTGCCACTGCAATATGATCTCATTGAAGTCCTCTCTTTAAATCAGTTTTTCATACCAGAGCAAACAAGAATAAGAATAGAAGGAAAGTCATTAGAAAGGGTATAACAATAGCTCTGCTTGGTAATTAATAAATAAATAGAAAAGGAAAGTACCTTTATTGAGGAAAAAAGCAGAGTTATCAGGAATTGAATTTCTTTTGAAGTCTCTGGTAGCGATTCATCTGCTGACCAGTAGGTTTACTTCATAGAGTCATGGAATGGGTTGGGTTGGAAAGGACCTTAAACCTCATCCAGTTCCAACCCGCTGCCACAGGCAGGGACACCTCCCACTAGGGCAGGTTGCTCCAATCCCCATCCGTATCATAGGGGATTTGAAAGGTGCAAGCCTTGGTGAGACATCGGGAGTACAAAGTAGTTGTAGTGACCTGTTGCTGTGATGCTTCAATGATGCGTGACTTCACCCAGGAAAGGAAGCAGGATCCATGCAAGAACCATTGGATTACTCCTTGTCTTGAGACAGGAGATACTCATTAATGCAAGCTGACTGCAGTGGCTTTCTGTTCGATCAATGGCTTGAGATACTGAACCTTTCACAATGGGGTTTCACCACTTTCAATAAAAGCAGTCAAGCTGACATCCCACCAGCTTTCACACCTGCAGAACTGGGACATGCAGGAGGTGCTGCTCCAGCTGTGCTCAAGCCCTTGTTCTTCAACCCCAGCACAGGCTGCCAAAGCCACATTCACCCTTTGCATAGGAGATGGCTCTAGTTCCTTGCACTCCAACCCATCTTGTCTTTGATGCCTATCTCTATGCCCAGTCCTGAGCATAGAAGCCAGACACCCCTCTTCTCCTGCTAGAGATCCTATTTCAACATAACCCAGTTTCTGTAGCACACAGAGTCTTTTGCAAAGGAATCTGGGTTAGGAACAGCTAAGCTGCTTAACACCTTCAAGTAATGAGATGGAGGCATGGTTGGGGCAGAAGGTAAGCCAACACTGCCTCTCTACACAGCAAATCTCAGCATTTGGAAGCTCTTCGAAGTGTTTTGTGTGTTGGCTTTTATTTTTTTCTTCCTTTCCTCAATGAGTTTCTGTGGAATGCTCATTGGAGACAGGAATGTTGGTTTCCCTGCTGCCCTTCCCAAGCGTGCAATGGCATTTGGATAAATCACACACGCAGCACTTTCTTCAGCTCTTTTTATTCTTTTGCTTGGAGTTGGCCAGCAGTTTGGACTAAAAGCAAGAGAGAGCTCTTCTTTTGTGGGGGTTACTCAATTACAGCAATCAGTACCCCAAGGCTTCCAAAAGTATTAACTGTTGTCTAAGTGGAAAACAATAAAATTTGCTGCTTCTTTTCCTTTGCTAGACTAATGGTGATTAAAGGTACCAGACCAAGAGCCCTGGATAGAGAAGCTTTCTAATGCTCCACAAAACAGCGTTGCAGAAAATTCCCTTATCAACATGCTTCAACCCTGAGCAGGAATACTCAGCTTTAACAACCCATGACCTTTTTGTCCTGCTTTGTTAAGTTTGCCAGGTAGCAGACAGGGGACTGGTGGTCACAGGGACATTTAAGAGCTTCAGTGTAAAGAGCTCCAGATCTCTCTTCTACCACTTCTTCCTTCATGAGGCCCTTCTGATATTGCTTGTCTAAACAGAGAGAACACGCATCTCTGAAGCGAAGCTACCCATATCATCATCACAAGCCCTGCAAAGAGTACCGACAAGAACTGGAAAAGAGCCTCCTTCATGAGGAAGTTCTTCTATTGAAGCCCACCTAGAAAGGTGTCCAACACAGGGCTGCTTTCTTGGTGCTAGGTCTGGTTTTGGTATATATGGACTATTCGCACGTGTTTATGATGAGTTTTCATTCAGGTTGCCTGAAGGACTGTCAGAAAACATGACTTCTAATACTCCCCCGAGGCTTCAATGCTGGCTGGATCTGTCTGGACACAGCTTTGAATTATTGACCAACACTAACTCTGTACCCTTGCACGTACTGGCCCCGAGACCTGAAACAGACCATCAGATTTGCCCTGCAGGCAAATGCAGTCATCCAGCCTCCCCTTGCAGGAGCACATGGGAACAGAATAGACTGATACAGCTGCTCACTTGGATTCGATTGAGGCCAAAGCCGGTTTTCTCCTCCAAAGCTCATTGCAAATTGTAAAATCACTTGGATCTGAAGAATGGAGTAGGAAAGTTGGCGGGATGGGGGGAGCAGTTTGTCATTTCTGGTACCTCCTGCTTCTAACAGAGTTTCTTTTAAACTCGTTCCAGCATAATCCCCCAAAGTATGTGATCTTTGTCCCAGAGGAGCTGTGCTGTTTCTATGGAGCCCCAAAGATACTATCCATTTTGCCTTTGATTTAATTTAGTTGCTTCAAGAACTCAAGTAAAACAGCAAAGGACAAACACAAACACTCTTTAGGAAAACGCTTCGGAGGCTGCACAAGTGGCAGGAAAGGTGGATGCAACAATAGGTCTTGACTTTGCGATTCTCTACGCTTCCTACCCCACAGGGCACATGTCAAAGGCTGAAGATTAGCACCTGCCGAGCTGTCTGCTCACATACAGGCCTCCCCCAACTCATGGCAATAAAAGCTGAGCCTCGAATCAAAAGCTAAAGCTTGCTGAGACTTCAAAATAGCTCCTTGCCTGGGCGCTGAGCCCAAACTCAGCAACGCAGAGCCCTGTGTACAGGTGTGAAAGCCCGTGCCTATTGCCAGAATAAACCTCGCCAAGGCTCTGCAGGGTAGCTCTCTGCGGGTGATGGGGAGCCACCAGAAATGCACAGCATGTCCCTGCGTCGTGTTCAGCCTCTGGATCCTTCCCTGCTTCTGCTTCTACCTCTTCCAAAGTTCCCCAGAAGTACCAAAGGTCTTTGTTAACACACGAGCTGCTTCCAAATGAGGATGCCCAAGTGGCCTGAAGTTCATTAGCTGAGCCTTCCATTAGACAGGAAATTATTACCTGTATTTTACATGGAGGAAAGTGAAGGCGGGAGGCACTGAAGGGAGCTGCAGGTCTTTGTAAGGAAAAGGGGGCTTGGGGCTTATTGGCAATTTTGAAAAACTATGGAAAAAAAAAAAATCACTTGGGGCTGGATCAAAACCAGGTCTTTTTTTTTCTTTAACATTTGGCAAGTCACAAACTGCAAGAGAAGTGGAACGGGTCATATAAAACGTTGCATTTCAATCAAATTGAAACCATCCCTCTCATTGATTTCTTGAAAACAGTTTGGAACCACTTACACAATTAAGGGAAAGCTTGAAACGAGAATTGAAATGGTGCATTTTGAGAAATGTCAAAACAAGATCTTTGAGTGCTTTCTCAGAGTTATCTCCTTGCTTCTTCCAAACCTAATCACTGTGACAAAGGATCATAAATTCATTACATGTTTCGCTCTGATGGAATTCACTTTTTTCACCAAAAAAAAAGGGCTTCTGGAAAAGTAAACTGGTTTTTCTCTCAGTGCAGCCAGTCCAGTGAGGAGGTTGGAGCAGAACCCAAAACACCCAGTCCAGATGGCAAGCTTTGGTTTGGGCTCAAGAGGGATACAAACCTGGAGACAGCAGAGCCCTGTGGATGCATCATTTGCCTCTCTTCTGGATCCTTCCGTTAGCCTTGCTCCTGGATTTCATCCTCCTCTTCCTCATTTTCTTAGTCTCTAAATGCAAGAACATTAATGTTTCCCCACTCTGGAGAGCATTTTGAACAATGGACAGAAAGCACAACTGCTGAAGACTAATATGGTCAGTGTCATAATCTTCTCTTCATGGGATAATCATTTGTATTTATTGGGTAATTAACTGATGATAGATACTATTGAACATGCAAAATGGGAACTGAAAATCCTGTCCTGATCCTGTTTCTCTGACCACTTCAAGTCGCTTGATGAAGGAAATTAGTCTCATTAACTTTAATAGAGCCCTTAACCAGAATAAACAGCCCTTACACAATCAAGCCTTCCTCACACACAAGGAAATGCTCTCCATCCCTGTACTTAGAGCCTCTCCCAGTTCCACTGGCTCGTGCTTTGCAAACCCATGGTTTGTTTAAGGGCTCAGTTATATTTAAATTGCAAAGACCCTTCTGTAGCTGCAGTTCCACCATCTCAAAGCCATAGTAAAAATCTGAGCTCTCATTTAGCACTTAAATCTGCAGAAGCATTTTCGAGGCACCCCAGATGATAGGATCCTGCTACAACTGGGATAGAAGAGAACCCAAATCTGAGATACCAGGGGGTCAGAAGGGGAGGATCGGGGTATTTTCCCACCTGACTGCAAAACCAGCAGCACGAACCAAGACCACAGGGTGGCAATTAAAGTAATTACAAAAAATGAGATCCCTCCCTCCTTTTCCCTCACATAATGGCAGGTCATTAAAGTTAATAGTCAGGATCACATTTGTACATGTCAGCAAAAAGTCATTGCAGCATCTTTCATCTCTGCTACTGCATTGCAGCTTTCCTCCCATTCCTTCAGTCTCCGAGGGAGCAGCACGGTATGTTGGCTTCTGGGTTGGGGTTTTCTTCGTGTTCCACCTGCTGCTGGCACTCGCCAGCAAAGGCTTCGAGGTGCTAAAACTCGTCTGTTGGGATAGGGAAGCTTTCAAGTGCTCCGAATATTTCGAGGTCGGGGAGGAATTTGTGCTAGATGTAACCCCAGAGACGACTCCGTCTGGAGCCAGAGGTGGGTATTCAGCAGAGGTAGGGGAAAACCAGCTTGAAGTGCCTTTGATGGTGAGGTGCCACTCCAAGAGGCTGTCTCCGCCTGGAGGAGGCAGGTCCATCCCCATCCCATGCCACAGCTTCCATGTGTTAAGCTGACGGTTCCTCTGCATGGGAGTCTGGAGCATCTCCCCACCGCCATTTCCCACTGGACCAACACACCCGTTCTTGAATAGACCCCGTGGCTGACTATAAACCCACTTTGCTCCATCCCAAACAGCACAAGATGCTTTTCCCTTCATAATACCTCCACTCCCTCCATGCCCACCAAACTGTTCACATCATGCTGTTTGAGGCAAGCAGCAAAGTCGTTCCAGGGGCTCTTGGCAGGCAGTTTGTGTCTCTTATTGAACTCACTTTGACTTGCAGAAAGGAAGGACAAGAAGTGGGGTGCAGTTGGGCTTGGTGCAGTCTTCCTTCTTCTGCTTTTTAGTCTGAGGATGAAACTTGCTTCTCTTCCTTGCTGGCATTTGTGCCTGTCTGGAGCAAGGAGACTTTGTCTCAAAGACACGGGCATCAGGGAGTAATAATCACTAACAAAGGGAAACTACTACATGCAGAGAGATTGCTGATTTTATAGTGGCAAATGATAGTAATAAATACGTGGGGCCCAGGGGAATCCGCTGTCACGAGGGAAGTTCCAGGTTTCAAACCACCAGCTGCTCCGGCTGGTCTGGTATCAGAGCATGACCCAAAAGGAAAAAAACAGGGATTCTTATTTTACATTTGATCCCGGAGAGATGGATAGTGTCTGTTTGTGCTGAACTCATCAGCAGGCCTCTCTCAACGGCTGGGTATGCCAGAGGCTGTTGAATGATGCAGGCTTGGTGTTATCCTAGGAGAAAATTTCATTTCCCCATTTTTACACTGGAACGTCTCTGAACTGTTCCAGCTGTTTGGGACTGAAGGATTTTTTTCTGGGAATGATGCACCTCAGTCATAGTTCTTTTCCTCTCCACAAATCAAACCTCACAACAACACAACAACACGGGGCTTTCTGGAAGGAGAAGTTCCTGCTGTCGTCCTTCTGGGGCAAAACATGCTGAGATGTGTGCCTGGGGAGCTGGTGAGGTCTGGGTCTGCTCCCCCTGCCCTTGTGCAAGGGCTGTGCTTTTCTCTGGGCCAGTATAGATGTTAGGAACCCCTCTGGAGATGTGCACCTTTTCCTCCTTCAGGGGAATAACCTTGCATGGATTCACCAGCACATCTGACTTGATTTGGGAATGACTTCACCTTCCCCTTCCAAACCGCAGAAGAGATGATGTCTTTGAACCCCATCTGATACCTTTCATGTCGCCATCATAGGCGGTGATTGCCCCCAAAACTCTTATTGAGAAGCTTCACTTGCACCTACCCAGCTTTGGCTTGGGTGAGGGCTCACAGCTGGGTTTGGCTTTCACCTTCTCTTCACACCTTGCATAGCAGAGGATGTCTTTCGCAGCCAGGACTCCGATAGGCAGTTGCTGTTTCTTGTGCCTTCCAATGGCCTTAAAACCTGCAAAATATATGCTGGAAATTCCCTAGCCTTGCCCATGCTTTTGAGTGTGTTAGCACCTCCCATGTCATCAGTCCTCCTTCGGCAAACAGCTATTGTGCTTTTGATACCTTTATCTTTTAACAGTTTTCCTTTACATTTTACATCTGCTAAATTGCATTTCTGTGGGCTTGTCCCGCTCTTCTTTATTTTAGTTTCTGTTTCTTTCTTTCCCCAGTGTAACTGTACTCTTAGGAAGATTTTAATTACCTTCCTTTAAAGCCAAATGACAAGTAGAGCATGTCATTTGCAGCTAAAGTATCACTTGAAAATGCAAAAGCCCCGGCTTTATCGGGCTTAAAAGCTTTCCTGGAATATGTTCAAAAACTGCTGACTGGGCAAGATTAAACATCGCAATGTTAAGTAAAAGATCTCTGCATGTGGTATTCTTTTATTCCCCCAGGTGATCAAGTTAAACGGCAGTGCAGCCTTCGGGCCTTCTTCTCAAAGATTATTAAAGTTGCTTTCTCCTTTGTGCAATAGGGAGAGGGGCTGGATGGAGCTTTGGTGCTGAGAATCTCCAAACAGCTATAGCCCAAAGCATGGGGAAGCTGAAGCCACGATGCCTTCAAAAGGGATCAGGTGTTTCTAGAGCAAAGCAGTGACAACAGAGGGCACCTGAGGAGCAGCCCTTGTCCAAACAAACCCATCACACTGAGCAAGAACCTCCTGCAAGCCTTGGGTGGATCTGTAATCACACAGCACAGAAAGGCTCTGACTGCATCATGGCATTAAGGGAAACCATTTGTTAAGGGGATTTGCTGATTAAACAAAGCCAGCAGGAGACCCACATCTTAATTGCTGGGACAATGACCAAAAGCGGGTCGGTGGCATAAGGTGAGCAAGGCAGGAAGCCAGTGCTGGGAGTGAAAAAGCCACGGTGATAACCAAGATACCCATAGACACGCAGAGGTGGCTCTCACTGGAAACCGAAGCACAACAGTGATTTGTGACATGTCTGTGGTATAACCTCCTTAGGTCCCAGCAGCACACTAACAGCTTCAAAGGAGTCCCTCCTCCAACATAACGCAACACAATGAGCAACGAACAGCCCATGCTGGGGCACACCAGGTTGTTTCATCCAAGCCTGAGCAGAATCCAACCCAGCACAGCTACGAGTGAGCTGGAAGCATGACCCCAGGGAGGCTGGGATGGGGTGGTGGTGTCATCCCATCAGGAGCAGAGCCCTGAGGGCAAAAGGAATGGGAAATGGATGGGCAAGACTGACCGTTTCCCACCCACCACCAGTGAGGAGCTTCAGTATGGACTTCCCTGAAGGCTGCAGGGAAATATCTTAATTTATGGTAACAGGTTTTCCCCTCCCTGAATGCAGTGAGATGATCCTGACCCGCTGTCCAAGAGCTCCTTAAAAATGCTTGGGAAGGAGAATTCTGGGATGCAGAGGGGAAACACTTACGGTTTAAAAGGCACATCGGACTTCCAGGTCTGTCCAGATTGTCTCTGAAGAAATCCTCTGAGAGCTTGAATTACTCATTTTTAATACGAACAGGAACCACCTGCCTGCAATCACACACATAAACTGTTGGTTACTTTGCAGTGGAAGAGCAGCTTGAATGCTTTTTACTGTAATGTTTAACCCACTGTGTGTTTTGGAGCTCTTTTTCTTCTTTCAATTGAAAACACACTTTTCAGATGTGCAATGTGCTCGCCTCTATCTCCCCCACCCTTACCAAGAAGCAGGAACAAATCCCAACCATTGCAGAGGGTGCTCTGTGGTGGGAAGTGGGGGGATTTGGGGTGATGAAGTGAGTTGTAGGACTTGGTGTGGAAACACCACTGAGGCAGGGTTATAAAGGGCCCAGCTCACCCACCACATCGCCACCCAAGTGATCTACCACATCTTCCTGTTTGCCTTCACCTCCCTCTGACCAGCATCTGCATCCCTTTAAGCCGCTCCTAACAGCACAAACACTGAGCTGCTTCTCCCCTTTGCCCTCCTCCTTCTCCCAAATCCCCCCGGGTGATAGAGGGACACATCCTCATTTCTTCCTTCAGTTGCTGAAACTCCTAAGCAGAGAGCTCAGCCAGCAACCAGGAGATGCTCTGTGCATCATGTCCCACCAGCTCTTAGGCAGAGAGGACAATCCCCAAGAGGCCACCTTCCTCATCCTCACTGACTATTTTGCATCACTGAAAGTATATCTCAGAAAGCTTTTTTGCCCACTTCTTTAAAAGCTCCTTTCAAAACACACTTTAAAGAGAAAGCAGCTGACCAAACAGTGAAAGAAATGGGAAGAGGTCTTGGAGAAGGTCACCCGGAAAGATTTCCATGTTTCATTCTGCATATTCATCGAACCCGATCAAGTTTCCCCCCAAACACCTATTAAGCCTTCTAGATCACTTCTGTACAGACAGGCCAAGTGGTGCTCGTCACCCCCAAAGTTTACCCAGGTAGGAAAAAGCAACTCTCAGTTTTGAGCTAAACATCCAACATTGGGGTGTTTTCCTGTTGTTCCTTTTTCCCCCTCCCTCCTTCAATCAAGGAAATGCAACAGTTTTGCATCCTTGACCTGTGTGTGAGTTCTAGCAGCTAGAATCACCTTTTGTCCCGCTGGGTTTCCGTAGGGACTGAGCATTCCCTTCAATAAAGGGCTTCAAATGAATGTACCCTTCTCAGGGATATCATAGAACCAGGCCTGCAAAAGCCTTTTATTAGGACATTCACCTCTGATGGGATAATTTTACCTATCAGATCACATAATCTATTCCCCTGATGCTGAGCCAGGAAATGAAAAAGACCAGTGGGGAGATTTTAGACTTGAGTGCCAGGTTCTGCTGTGATGACAGCCTTGATTACTTGGTCACAGTCGTCTTAAAAGATGAGTACCTCGAGCAAAGCCTAAAATTACAATGCACAACTAGACAATACACGGGGCAAGAACGAGAGCAGCGACTTTTAGCTCAAATGATCAGCATTTAGTCTATTCATACATGGTTTAGTGGGTTAGTTGGCTTGTGGAGCTCACCAGGTAGAAGAAGATACCTTCTGTTGCTCGGGCTTTGTTCATGTTAGTAAAGTTCGATTCAAACACAGGTGATTGAAAAGAAACCCACAGAGGTTAAGAGGATTTAGGAGAAGAGGACTGAGCTTAGCACACAAGCACACTGAAACATTAGCCTTCCTCTGCTCCCTGTGCTCTGGCTTGTTACCGCAGCTCCTTTTTCACCGGGTAACATAATCACAGCACAGCAAAAGGCGGCACAGCCGTGTGGAAGGTACTTAACAAATACCTGCTTGCAAGAATAAACTGTTTCTACCCCAGAGGAATGGAGCCGAGGTTTCCGCTAAGCCCTTTGGGTGCAACTCGTCAGCCCCATGAAAACAAAGCTCCTACCAGGCTGATGGAGAGTGCTCACGCTGCTCTCTGTGCGGGCAGGATCAGCTTCTCCGCTGTTCTGTCTGCGCTAGAAGCAGACAAACCCTGGTGGGAGATCTGTGACATTGCTTCACTATCCTTCTCCCATAGAAGCTTTCCAATCTGAGCCTCTTTTACTGACATTTAAGCCCTCTCTCCTCCACCACCCATCTGAAGAACTGACCATGCCCTCTCTTGCAGAAGGGTTTTGACGAGTGCTTTCATTTGCTTTCCTAGTTCTCTCTTCTGGAGGCCAAACGCACCTCATCCCTTTGCTTTCTCCATCAAGCTGTTGATTGATGCTCAGCTTGTGGCCTGTAACAATCTTCAGGCTGTTTTCTGCAGAACCCCTGCCTGTCTGGTTGGGTTTGCATCCTTTCCAATTGCCCGTGGGTTATTCCAACAAATACCTCACACTCGTTCCTCAGCACATCCTAGTTTGTGGGTCATTCACTCAGTCCTGTTCGGAGTTCTAACCTGTCACCCAGTACAAGGCAGACCCTCCAGCACCAGGATCAAGTGCTAATTTAGTGATCATACACTCAGTTAGGGTATCCTCATCATTAGTTAGAAGATGGAATAACATCAGACCTCAGGCAGGTTCCTCAAGCCCACGGAATCCAGCTTCCTTATCCAGGTGAGCCACCACTGGCTTCATCCCCCAGGGTCCTCATTTGACACCCACCCCGACATAGACAGTGGTTTTGAAAGGCCAAATAGCAAATAGTCTTGTACATCCACCAGCAAAGCCTGGTGTAAGTAACCTGCTTTTTGCTTGCACTTCTGTCACTGCACCTGAACAATTCAGCTTCTGAAAGAGAAGGCATTTCCCTTCCAGAATGTCGGTGTTTTGCTGGAAGATGGTGGCTTGTACTAAAATGTCACCATTGCTCTCCCGGTGTTGTATAACACATCAGTTGTACCCACTGAGCTGCTTGTCAAAACACCAGTTGTGCTGCCACCAGCCCATCCAAAATGCTGGGTCCTATTATCCCATTTTTCACCATAAATAAGATTACCTTTCTGATATGAAGTGCACATCATGACTGCAGAGTTCATTTGACTCCTCAGTTAGGAAAACACCCCTGTTGATGTAAACCAATAAGCCAGAGCAGGGTGACCAGCTTTCCTCACCCCAAAAGCCACAATGAAAAATCACCACTGCAAGAGCTGCAAGACCTACATCACATAGGTCAAAAACCCCAAGGGGACAAAGAGCTTTGGAGCATCATCAGGACTAAAGGCTGGTGGGACAAAAAGAGAACTATGGAGGATACAACCCTGATGGAAAGTGGTCCATTGACCCTGGCTGGAGTGCTGCTATTTGAGCACTCATTGACCCCTGCTTTTAAAGGCCTGACTCTAAGCTGACAGGAGTGAGACTGCATCAAAAGTATTTGTTTAT